>JACEGR010004439.1:0-87410 GCA_014170235.1 Listronotus bonariensis
ATTCACAGGACTTTTCATTAAGCCGGAAGTGCCACACAAAAGTTTTTATACCAAGTATGACCTCTGATGACACAATATGTTGTACTGAGATTCGATGTCACGCGGAATAATCTTATTATTTTTGTATATTATCAAAGGATTCAGCAGTAAAGCGTTAAGAATAAACTTATTAATTTTTGTTTTAAGCTTTACTTCTTCAAAACCATTCTTACCTTACCTTACCTTAAAACGTAAGACAAGAAGATCTCGTCGCGGCTATTCACTAAACATAATTCTCATGTTAATATTAATTACTTAATTATACTTTTAAAATATAACATATTTTTTTAGTCAATAGGAACTTGGTGCTTATTACCTCAAAAAATTATTTGTCCAATCTTTCGTTTAACTGATATGCCTTACCTAAGTAAAAACAGGCTAATTTTATAAAATAATAAATAAAATACATTTCCTGGTGGCAAACTTATTTAACGAACGACATAAAAATAAATGTTGTATGAAACAGTTTTCACAAAACGGAACCCTCAAAACCTCAACGCAGTAAACAGTAAGACAGCTGTTATAAAAAGTGTCCCCAAACGCTTCACCCTCTTCCCTAAAACACGCACCCTAAGCACGTGACCCTAACAATAAAATATCAAATCATAAATCCTGTGCCAGTTGAGAAATAGTTTGATAAACTTCCTACAGATTATTAGCTATTATAATCGACCCCATTTATTTTTTGGAATTGAGTCTGTGGCATTTTTTGTTGTTTGAAATGTTAACAAAGAGGCGCAATAATAGGTTTTCAATTTATTCTCACCTGTTTAAGGGTGTAGGAAAAAAATAAGTATGTATAGTTTTAATTCTGTTAGAAAAGGAACAAATATAGTATCTATATCATTATTTTATAGGTACTTTTACCTTTACACTCCAAAAGTTTATTATATTTTATAATGTCTGTCTGAATGTAGTTGTCAATAATTCAGTAGTACATTAAAAAAAATTCGTAAATCTATCGTCATTATTAAATTTATACAAACAACGTTTTAGGCAGTACTGTCTTTATCCGTTTTCAAGTGTAAACTAACCTAATTTCTAAAGCCTCCAGGTGGAGTGGGGCCGAGCCGATTTTATCGACTAATGTTGGAAAAAATGGAGTAAATAAAACTACCCAATTACGCTGACCGTGCATAGTAGGCCTGAACGGTGCATTGTAGATCTGACAACATCATTAACACTGCAATCGCGAAACACTAGAACATTCGGTCGTCGAAACATAAAATAATTATTCGGATGGACAACGTTATTTTATATTCATCCTTCTTTAACCTATTGATTTCAAAACAATAAGGCAAAATAATAACTTAAGACACGAAAGTGTGTTTTAAATTTTTTTGTGCTGAGTTCTACAGGGTGTTTCCTAATTGCGGCAAATAGAATTAAGAGCGTATTTCAATTTTATGAAATAAAGTTTTTAAAAACATAAGTCCGGAATGCTTTGTTTAGAAGACACATGGTGTTAAACTTTTAAAGTAAAATCAGATTTTTATATTAACCTAAATATGCCCAATCCGATTTTAATAAAATTTAGCTGTGGTCTTTGTCGAAATAGGAAGTTAATTTAGCTCTAAATAAATTTTAATTTGTGAGACCAGTGGCGGCGTGGGTGCATCTTAACTAATATGGTTTTTTTCTTTTTAAAAATTAATGATTATAACTTTCTATTAGCAGGTATGTAACAACAACAACAAATTAATTAAGGTTAATATTTATTCTAACAAATTTACGTAAAAAAGTGTTTTAAATTTTTTTAGGTTTTTACCTCATAAAGATACTGGTAAGTATATATTTTTTCTGTATGCCAAAAATGTATTTACGTGCAAAAGGTGCGTCTCCTAAATTTTTTAAAAAAATCTGAATGGGTATAAAAGTTATTATAAAAAAAATACACCCTGTAGTTTAAAAACTAAGGTGTTTAGGACATATATTTCTATGAAGTTTTTTCCCAATTTTCCAAAGAAACGCGACGGGGCCCAAGAAACAAAACATCCCAAATAATCAAAATCACGGAATTCTTGAATAAATGATCTATGGTCGCAATAATCAAAATTAATATTATGTAAAGGCGCTACGTTATTAGGAAGCGAGAATTAAGATTTTAGCCTCTCGTAAATTTAAATAAAATATAAAATATCCCATTCCAATATTACTTAAAAGCTTCGAATTTTCTCCCGTCAGCTTATGAAAAAAATAAATATATTACAAAAATAAATGTCATTTATTAACAGCCTGGGTGAATAGTGGTACCCGATATCACTAAGAGTGGAATTGTAAATAAGCCTATTTTCAGGTTTCACAGCCCAATAAGCAAACAAGTTTCCCTGAAATCCAGTTTTTGTTTCATCACAAAAAATGCAAAAAATCAAATATTTAGATTCTTTCTGGTCGTTGCTGTTTGTGTGGCTTAACTTTTTAAAAATGAATCGCGCTGCCATAAAATGCTTTGGTTAGGGCTTTACTCCTCTATTAGTACACCCCTTTTAACTTATGGGTTTCTACCATTTATAAGACAAATCATATAAATACACTATAAAGTTGACTGGAGGTGTACGAGAGATTTTCTCGACGATGCAGCGAAAAAGTAGCACGACAGTTTAAAAATAACTAAGTCTGCTTGCCTTAACCCAACGACGTTTCGTGTTTAATTAAAAATATTGTACCGGTAGCACCGCCTAGCTGGTGGTTTTTGTGGGAGGCTTCATTGCTCTAGTTTCTAGCACCAAATTCTTGACGCTGGCATATGACTCATCTCATGCACACTTACATAAAGGGCCGTACACAGAAAGTGATTTGGGAGGAGGGGGCGAGAGGCGACCACCAAAAAAAAGGGACTTCAGGTGAGTAAGAAGCTGGCTTAGGCGCCACCTCCAGCAAACAACCCATCTTAAAGAGGTCTTCTTTGGGCTCCTGGGGGAAAGCCCCCCTGGTACGGCTCTGCTTACACACCTTAGTCTAAGTCTCAATTAATCTGGTTTTGGTTTTTTTTCTTAATAATTTTGTTAATAATCCTCAACAATAAGACATATATGACATAGGTTTATTAGAACTTATTTTCTTAATATCACCTAATGATTCAGTCCTAAACATCAGCATCTTCTTCTTAAACACCCTGTATAGCCTAGACTTCCATACAGAAAGTGAATTTTTAAATCGAAATATTCCAAAACAGCTTCTTTAAGTCAACTTTACCACGTATACCGTTTTAAGGTAAAATATGTTAAAATGATATATTTTTTTTTTTAACTTAAACTAAGAAAAAATACAGAGTTTTACAAAAACAGTTTTTTTTTTTGGTTTTAAATGCTTGCAAGATACCGCAGGTGGCGCCTCTTTGAACTTTACAATAAAAGTAAAAGAAGATTTTAATTTTACACGTTTTGTATCTTCAAAATCATCCATTTTGACAAAGGCAAGTTAAGTGAGTTTACTAGATACCTTTATATAATTCCTTAATTTTTGCCGCCACGTAAATTTATTTTTATTTAAACGGTAAATTGCTTGTTTTAATAATAAAAAATAATTCCAAACTAACATTTTTTTGGACGCCGGCAATAAATAATTTTCTAGCCGCTACGTACGTAATACAATAAAACCAAATAATAGGCATAATATCAGTTTAAAAAAAGTTTTTAATGTTCAAAAGTAGGTGCTGATTCCAAAAATAAATGGTTTAGTAGGTAAAAAAACCATTAAAATTTAAGGTTTTAAAAAGCCCGCTAAAACATACATTTTATCATGGCTATTGCTGTTTATATAAACGTTGTCGTCACTAATAAATAGAGGTGCAATTCTCTTTTACAAAAGTTCACAAAAGCTGTTAGCATGTATGCTCTAGAGCTTAGTTAAATACAATCCTAAATTTGTAAAATTGAACACTTTGTCTACTCTTAACGTCATTTTCTTGGATTGGTAATTTTAGATTTATGACATGATTTTTATTTTATAGATTTGTTATATGAAAATTAAATAGTATGTTTTATAACGTTTAAAAAACACGTAATTTATAAACCAAAATCCTGCCATACAGAGTGCCATGGCAAATACACAGTTTTACACCATTTTAAATCTGCATACAGGGCCAGAGTGTTATGGCAAATATTATTAGTTTTTTTAATATACTAGCTGTTCTAATAACTGCAAGTTATACAGAGTGTTATGACATTATTAGTTTTTATTGGTCGATGTCCTAATAAATTATTTTTGTAACCGCATGTTATACAGAGTGTTACGTGGCAAATATTATTAGTTTTTTATTATAATATTTAATAAATTATTTTTTGTAACCGTATACACATTGTATTGTTTTAATATTTGTCCTATTATTTTTAAAACTGTATGTTATACAGAGTGTTGTCATTATTAGTTTTATTGAAAATATTTGTCCTAATAAATTATTTTTAAACGTAGTTATACAGAGTGTTATGGTTAATATTATTAGTATTTAATAGGATGCAATAAATTCATTTTTTAAACTGCTTAAAAACCATTAAATCTATCTAAAATGTCTTTGCATCTAATACAGATTTTACATATCCTAACATCAACGAAGTAAACTGTCTCCAAGTAAAGTTGCCGAGGATTGGCTTACGAATGCAATCAAGAATGGTATCATTTACTACTAAACAAGTTAATTTTGAAAACAGCCCTGTATTTCCAAAAACAGTTCTGTATTTCTAAAAACAGCCCTGTATTTCAAAAACAGCCCTGTATTTCTAAACAGCCCCAGTATTTCTAAAAACAGCCTGTATTTTTAAAAAACAGCCCTGTATTTTTAAAAACAGCTCCTGTATTTAAAAAACAGCCCTGTATTTCTAAAAACAGCCCTGTATTTAAAAAACAGCCCCTGTATTTCCAAAAACAGCCCCTGTATTTTTAAAAACAGCCCTGTATTTCCAAAACAGCCCTGTATTTCTTAAAACAGCCCTGTTTTAAAAAACGGTGCTGTTTTTAAAAACAGTGCTGTTTTTCTAAAATACGGCACTGTTTTTCTAAAATATGGCACTGTTTTTAAAAACGGCACCGTTTTTAAAATAACGGCACTGTTTTTCTGAAATACGGCACTGTTTTTTAAAAATACGGCACCGTTTTTTAAAATACGGCACTGTTTTTCTAAAATATGGCACTGTTTTTAAAAACGGCACTGTTTTTTAAAATACGGCACTGTTTTTCTAAAATACGGCACCGTTTTTTAAAATACGGCACCGTTTTTTAAAATACGGCACAGTTTTCTAAAATACGGCACTGTTTTTAAAATACGGCAACTTTTTAAAATATAAATATTTGTCAAAACACTCTGTATAATTTGCAATTTATTCGGACAACTGATATATTAAAATAATAATATTTACCATATAACACTCTGTATAATTTGTAATTTATTGGGACAATCGGCATATTAAAACCTAATAATATTTGTCAAAACACTCTGTATAACTTGTAATTTATTGGGACAATCGGTATATTAAAATATAATAATATTTACCATATAACACTCTGTATAATTTGCAATTTATTAGGACAAACGGTAACTAAACTAATAATATTTACCATAACACTCTGTATAACTTACAATTTAAAATAATTTATTAGGACGACAGATATATTAAAAACTAATATTTGCCATTACACTCTGTATAATTTGCAACTTTTAAAATGTTTTAAATACAAAGGTATATTAAAACCTAATAATATTTACCATAACACTCTGTATAACTTACAATTTAAAATAATTTATTGGGACAACCTGTATATTAAATACTAATAATGTTTATCTTAACACTCTGTATAATTTACAGCTTTAAAATAATTTATAGGGACAACAGGTATATTAAAAACTAATAATATTTGCCATTACACTCTGTATAATTTGCAACTTTTTAAAATGTTTAAATACAAATGGTATAATAAAAACTTATAATATTTGCCATAACACTCTGTATAACATGCAGTTTTAAAAATAATTTATTAGTACAACCGGTATATTAAATTAATAATATTTGCCATAACACTCTGTATAACTTACAATTTAAAATAATTTATTGGGACAACCTGTATATTAAATACTAATAATGTTTATCTTAACACTCTGTATAATTTACAGCTTTAAAATAATTTATAGGGACAACAGGTATATTAAAAACTAATAATATTTGCCATTACACTCTGTATAATTTGCAACTTTTTAAAATGTTTAAATACAAATGGTATAATAAAAACTTATAATATTTGCCATAACACTCTGTATAACATGCAGTTTTAAAAATAATTTATTAGTACAACCGGTATATTAAATTAATAATATTTGCCATAACACTCTGTATAACTTACAATTTATTGGGACAACCTGTATATTAAAACCTAATAATATTTGTCATAACACTCTGTATAACATGCAGTTTTAAAAATAATTTATTAGGACATCCGATATATTAAATACTAATAATATTAACCATAACACTCTGTATAACATACAGTTTTAAAAATAATTTATTAGGACAAATGGTATAATAAAAACTAATAATATTTGTCATAACACTCTGTATAACATACAGTTTTAAAAATAATTTATTAGGACAAATGGTATAATAAAAACTAATAATATTAACGATAACACTCTGTATAACATACAGTTTTAAAAATAATTTATTAGGACAAATGGTATAATAAAAACTAATAATATTTGCCATAACACTCTGTATAACATGCAGTTTTTAAAATAATTTATTAGGACATCCGGTATAATAAAAACTAATAATATTTGTCATAACACTCTGTATAACTTGCAATTTATTAGGACAACAGGTATATTAAAAACTAATAATATTTGCCATAACACTCTGTATAACATGCAGTTTTAAAAATAATTTATTGGGACAGCTGGTATATTAAAACTAATAATATTTGCCATAACACTCTGTATAACTTGCAATTTATTGGGACAAACGGTATATTAAAACTTAATAATGTAAAGAAAAACATAAAGTTGTTTGTTTCTCATGTACACTCATAACCACAACTATTGATAAAGAGTATAAGTCATTTTGCAAAACAAAATTTGATTAAAACACGATACATTTGCTTCTGAAATTTGTTATTGAAGTGAGAACTTGTGAAATTTTGACATATTTGTGATAGTAAAAAGTATTTGGTAAGTAACCTATTTTACTTGCTGGACATATTACATATCAATTTAATCATATAAAAACTCCTCTGTATCTATCTTAAAATATTGCCCATAACAACAACAATTTTATTTGTATGTTTTCTATGCATTTTCGAAAAATAAGAACACCGAAACAAATATTATATGTCGCGGAAGATAAAATTTTTTAAAAACGGAAGCCGATACAGGATCGCACCCGACGCGACGGCGCGACGCTGAGGTTCCTTTTCACCTCAAGCTGGCGCCGACGTCAAAGATTCTACGTCAAATTTCTACGTCAAACATTCTACGTCAGACTCACGTCATCCTAAACGACAAATTTCTACGTCAGACCTCTACGTCAGAGGGCTGACGTCAGTGTCAGTTATTTTGGAATGTTGTTATCATGCCTATTCGTAAATTACTAAATTTAAATACTTTTAAAAATATACTTCATTGAACTTTTATGGCTTTTATGTCCGTCAACTCTACAACCTCGCTAAATGTTTTATAATTTTTAATTAAATGACAGTTCTAATTTGCCTGTTAGAATTAACTCAACCTGTATACCTTCGTAATATGCAAACCCATTATCAAGTGTTAGGTAGTTGTTGTTTCTTGACTTCCCAAAACTTATGTTTGTTTGGATCTCGCGTTTAAATAAACCAGTCGCCTGGGGCCAGAATTTAATGACAAGCTGCAAGAAGCTGGTTAAATACATACACTGGGTCTTTACACGCAAGTTAGTGTCTGGAAAGCTGGCAAATTGTCAGAGTTTAACTTTGCCGGTAGCTGTACAATCAATTAAGAGAAGTAAAGAAAAGGCTTAAGTCAGTTCTTTTACCCCTAAAATTAACTTTTAAATACTCTGAAAGAAATATCGTTCTATTTTAGCTTTGAAGATAGGTCAAAAAAGTAAAAATAGGTTTAGAGCCCTTTTATAGAAAAGTTTAAGAAGATAAAATTGATTTTGTATTTTTCTGAAAGTAGTTTAGGAAAGGAAATGATTTTAAAATAATCTTGTCACCCTAGTTGAGAAAATTAAAATTTAATGTATAAATAAAATTAAAACAAAATTTGCTTGGAAAAGATTGTATTACGACACAAAATGGTCTGTAGAAAACAAAAACCAGAAAATATTCAGGGTGTTATTTATTTTTTTTTATTTTTGTCTAAACCTAAAGTCGTAAAAGCTATAAGTTTTTATTGGTATCGATAAACAAATTAAAAAATCTACCATCTACATCATTTGGAAGCAAATACTATTATACTAATTTAAGTAAATTTCGGGTCGCTTCTTCAAAAGTAAGTACCAACTCCTATTTTTAACAAGAATTTATTTAAGACAGAAAAACTTAACTCTATCATACATATTCAAAATTAATATACAATTTAATAGAGGCTACAAAAGGACGGAATTCTGCTAGGGCATAATAAAAGCCGACATGGCTGTTGGCAATCAAAATATTTAATTGAGTTTAGTAATAACTAAATTTACAGTCTCTTTACTGGGTGTTTTCTGTTTGGGGTATTTCCGTTAGGCCACGATTCAAAATTTACCTGTTTTTCCGTTTGGGGCACTACGATAAATTGTACACTGAACGACCCTAATTAACCGATTCTTTAGTACTCCCGTTACGGGCACTCTGTCTAAACTCTTTGGACAAGCCACGAGAAGGTCTAAAGCCTAAATACTAACGAATGCCGTGGGTGTCTTGAGCGAGAGTAAGAGGGAGTTTATTGGCTTGCGGGCCTTAAATGCTTGAAGATTTGGGGGGGAAGGAAAGACCTCCGCGGGCAGCAGGGTCCACACAGCCTAGGAAACTCTGGGGACGAGAACGACTCAAAGTGGAGAGTTCGGGGCCTGTCCAGTCGGACCGTGTAGGGACGCATACGCGCGGGGACCACGAGTTCCTCTGCTGCGGACACCGGTTTGTGGAGGAGCTATGCGGTGGAGGAACTACTTCGGAGCAGCAGCCATGGAAGTACCTATACGAAGCGATAAATCCCTCACAGCCCGACGTTGTGCAAGAGAGGAGGGCCTTTCTGTAAGTGAAGGATCATTAATGAGACGAATAGCTCTTCTTTGAATAGTATCAAGAATGCTTAGGGTTGTGGGGGACGCCATGCCCCAGATATGAGAACAATATTCCAAGGGAGGTCGGATTTGGGACACATATAAAGTGTATAAATTAGAAGGGGAAAAATACTTTTTGGCTCGACAGAGAAATCCAAGCTTTTGAAGCTGCCGTGGCTATAGATACAATGTGTTTATGCCAGTTAAGGTTACTTTCAAATGTGACGCCCACAAGATTAAAGGTGTCTTTGCTCTGTAAAACTTGGCCGCTCATAAGTAGAGGATGAGTATTTGATGACTCTTTTCGCGACAAGGAACATGATTGTGTTTTGGATGCATTAAAATGGACGAGATTTTTAGCGCCCCAATCCAATATTAAATTAAGATCCTGCGAAAGAGATATCTGCATCGCTCTGCGTTTGTTTTCCAAGTCAGGTTTAGTAATGGGTTTAGGAACCTGATAACTGGAGTGAAGGGTACTATCGTCGGCGAAACTATGAATGGAATTAGTTGTGGACGAGAGAAGGTCGTTGATGTGAAGAAGAAACAATGTTGGTGCCAGAACTGAGCCCTGAGGGACTCCAGCATTTACTTGGTGAAAGCATGAAGAATGGCCGTCCACAATAACTGATATACGACGATCAGATAGATAACTAGAGAGCCAAGTACAGAGTTTAGTTGAAAGACCATAGGAGGGAAGTTTATTAAGAAGTGCGGCATGCCAGACCTGGTCAAAAGCTTTGGATATATCAAGAGCAACGATCTGGGACTCACCTAGAAACTCAAGAGACTTATTCCAGCAGTGTGATACGAAGGAAAGAAGATCTGCTGTAGATCTTTTGTGGCGAAATCCATACTGCCTGACATGCAAAATTTTGTGTTTTTCTAAGTACTTAAGAATTTGTGAATTAATTAGTTTTTCCATTACTTTACAAAGAACTGAGAGAATTGAAATTGGTCTATAGTTAGATGGAAGAGATTTAGATCCTTTCTTGGGAATAGGTTGAACACGTGCAGCTTTCCAGCTTTCCGGAAAGATACCTGTGTCGTAAGAAATTCAGAAAGAGCCAAGTTAAGATTGGTGCAAGTTCCTAATTACAAAATCGTAGACATTAGTGCCCCGAACGGGGATGCAAGTATATCTTGCAGGCTGGATCTTTGCAGAATCGTGCCCGGAAACGGGAAAAAACAGGTACGTTTTCAATTGTGCCCTCAACGGAAATGCGCCTAACGGGAATAGACTTTACTGCGGCCTTACCGTACCGTAAAATCGTTGTCAGGCGCAGTCAGATTAAGATAGGGTGAGTTAATAACATGCTAAAGAGTGTAATCTGAGAGTGACGTAAAGAAACTGGAGGGCTACAAAGTCGCAAAAAAACGTCATTTTGACCTGTTCGGGCGTGGTTATTTTTTGGGTATTTCGAAGATATAATATTTCAAGGATAACAAAATATATAATTCAATATGATTTGAACGACGTCCATAAGCCGAAATTATTAAAGTATTTTTTTGACATACTTAAAAGTCTATAGCCGCTTAACCCCCTTTTGCATCAAAGGTAGAGCATTATATAACATTTTTTTCTTTCTTATCATCTCTCAGCTTTGCAACCCAATAGGTCTCTATGAGGCTCAAGAACTGCAAATTTAACATCTTGGGCTCCCCTTCGAAAGCTAAAAAAAGTAAATGAAATGTCTGATGGACATTTTAGAGCTTGACATTATTACTTTTGAAAAATTAACTGGTAAAAGATACACCTATTAGCGTAACCTGATAAAGCAATAGTAAAAATGTTTAGCCATAGTAATAGAGTATTTTTGTTTTCTGGGAGACTAAGTCTAAAACTGTTTACCACATTTTTGGTAAACTATTTACCACATTTTTGAGACGCAAACCATTGGCCCAGTTCTCGTCTGGCGTCTTGTTAAGATTTTATTTTATTGCATTAAAATGATTTCAACCGAGTGCCAATGAACCTTTGTTTATAGATTGAAAGCTTTGTATTGTAAGTAACTTAATATTGAATATTTCATTATTTTATTTCTTTAAAGCAATAATAACTTTTATTATATTATGTAAGAGCAGAATTGTTTCTTCATAATGTATAAAAGTTTTAATTTTCTTAAAATTGTCGATAATACTTGTATTTATAACAGTCACAAAGTTGGTGGTTTTACACTACAGATATATAGGATGCTAATTACCAATGTGTATTTTATTTGTTTTATATTTTAATACCAGAAAATGTTTTTAGTTATTTGAGGAGAAAATTTTATAATTAATAAGTCCGCAAATTGTCGTCTAAACAGATATTTTTGTAAAGCCTAATTAAAATATTATGTAGTAATAAAAATGCTGGTAATAGCCGACTTTAAAAACATAGATATTTTAATTAGGAGTATAAAGTTTCAAAAGGCAATTTTCCGTATTAATGTCTGGCTATTACTGTAAAGTTACAAAAATGCTATGAATAATGTTAGTTCAACTCGCACCCAAATTAAAGTCATTTCTTTAAAGCTTCTAATAAAAAGAGGGGTTACAAAAAGTGAAAATTTCGTAGCTAAAAGACAGTCCTTTATAATGGGAGTAATATACATAAAAAGTGTAATCCGGCAAAGCATAATAATCCTTCTTGATTTAAACAAAGAAAGGATGTCAACATGAAAAAAATACATTAAAAAAGATATAACTTTTAGAACTTCACGTTATTGCATTTATTTTACTAAATTACTTCAAATGTGATATTTTAGTTGGAAGTTTTTCCTCTTATTTTTTTCCTTAAATATATTTTCTTTTCTTCATTTGTGAGTATTATTAAGTGAGTGTCTAAAGTCAGCACCCCCTCTCCTAACTCTTAAATTTTTCTGGTTAGTATTTTTTATGATCATTTGAGAACTTAAGTTTAACAACATAAACTGAATAAAGGCAAGAAATGACAGATATAAAATGTCAAACTGAAAGTGGGGTGCCATTTTGAAAAAAAAAATAGAAGGGAAGAGGGGACTTTTATTGTCTCCCTGATGAGTTAATTATAGCCCCAGAATATAAAATCGATTTCTTTACCAACTACAAAGTGGCGGTACTTTAAAAACTTACCTGAATGCCTGATTTGGATGGCCATATTTTCAGAAACTTGTAAAGCTAAATATACCTAATGTAGTATTTCCTAAGGCGCTTTTAAATATCTTTTTATGGTAATATAATATACAGGGTGCGTTAAAAATTAGAGACATTTTTGCACCCTTATTTTGCAATTCCGTTGTGGTTAACGTTATTCTGAGACTGCGCAGTAAAAGCAAACATGATCCGTTATCGTTATTACCGATACCGGACTCCTTTAATCAAGGATGACTACCGAAGAGCTTAGCGTCAATCGTTAGTCGTTAATGTTAAACTGCGATGGCTGCCGGATTGTAGAAATTTTAATATCAATTATTTAAAAGGTTAAAATTTTCATGCTCGTATTAATTAAAATATCCGCATTTATACTAGGCTCTAATTAGCGAAAAATTTATAGCAGTAGTAAAAATCAATTAGTGTTAAGAAATTAAAACGGACTTGTACTTTCACGGATATTCTAAATCAGTAGTTAATTTAGATGTTAGAATCTGGCTACACTTGCTTATTCTACTACCAGACCTAGACCTTACTTTTTGGGTTTTGCTTATACTGTATTGTTTGCATCTACTTTAAAAGCAAAAGAAATCAACAAAAGTGTTTGCACATATTTAAATATCAATTTATATCTTTATGAAGAATAAAAGCAAATACCTTGGATTTTTCACAGTTAACTTTAAGAATCGGTGAACCACAGAGCAAAAATAAGGTTATGTGTCGAAAGCGCAGACGCAAGATAAATTTCTTAAAAGAGGCTGCAAAATCTCTGTCCACAACTGCTGTCGTAGTCGTTATGTTTTTAATAACGACCAACCATAAGGAGAGCCTAAAAAAGTCTGCGGTTATTTTGGGAGGTGCCATGAAAGTGTGTTATCCATAAAAAGAAAGAATTTCAAAGAAAGGCCACAAAGATGTGTCTATTTTATAACTTTATTAGTTTTGGAGCCGTTAAAATAAGGTATTCCGGGTTATTATTAAAAGTACCGCTATTTTTTGTAGGTTGTAAGTGCCACAAATCAACCCTTCTTGACATTATTTTTTTTTAAACTGACCCCCAACTTTTTAGTTTGACATTTATGTTTGTCATTTTTACTTACACAATTTGGTTTACCTTATCTAAGGTAAAGTCCTTAATGTTTCATAAAAGAATTGCCGAACAACTGAAAAGTTCAGTGGGCCTGAATTTTAGATATTGTATAACGAATCCAGTTTTAAAATAATTACAAATGAATTTGCAGTTGCAAAAGTTCTGGTGGCTTTTATAAATAGCAATTTTTTATCTTTATGACACCCTACGAGAAGGATATTGCCTATAAGAGTACCTTAAGTTTTGGGTTATTAACTCCACTAAACACGTTATGTAACAGGAACAATTTGCAAGAATATTTTTGAGTCGAAATTGTATAACAAAATAAAAGTAACATACTAACGTTGCTGGTACATATTCGTAATTAGTTTGTTGTAACGTTTCCTATTGCAACCAGACAATAATGTTAGTGCAATGTCCAGAAATTATATGTTTGTAACATTACGTTGTTATAACCTTGCAACCTATAATAAAATTATTTTAATTTAAAACAAATTAACATTGCACTTACGTTTGCAGAATTACATGCATTGAACAATGTTTAAGGTTTTTAGATACAATTTTGCAACGTTTAATAACCATATAATGGCAAGTCAATATTATGGTCATGTTTTTCATTTAAATTTTGATGATTTAAAAAATTTAGTTCTTATTTTGGGTTTTTATAAATTATAACCAAAATATATATTTTCTTCTATTTGAACAATAATTAGGGATCATTGTTTAATATAATAATGTATTTGATTTATTTGTATGTATATAATATTAATTATATTTTTTCATATAATTTTAATTATGTCAAATTTAGTAAATATAAAATTGGATATTAAAGTTTGAACCATACCATGCAGCAATACTAAAATTTTCCTGATTCAAATTTACTGCGGGTGCAGTTTGATCCTCTATTGGTCGATATTGCAATGGCCGAGCAAAGAAAACGAAAAAAGGAGGTGATGATTTTTCTTGATTGTTTTTTGATGGCACTGTACGGTCATAAATATAAACACACGTTAAATAATCGTTTATAGATATATTTAATTTATTTAGAAGTTGTATTTTTTCTGTTGAATTAAAAAAAGGTTTTCTCGCAAACCTAAAAATGAAAAATTCTTTCAGCCAAAATGGTTTCTGTGGGACAGGAGCACTTATTATAAAGTTTTATGTGTTCCTCTAGGTTCTAAAGCATTTGAAAATTCACTGCCAAAATCAAATACAAACGGCACGTAGCTACAACATTGCATAGTTAAAAAATAGTAATATGATAATTCTTTTATATCCCACCGTCGAATTGCGAAACTTTTAACTGCCGAAAAATTGTGAGTTCTCTGCTGAAAATGTTTCTGCGATATAGTTTGGTTACACAAATAAAATATTATTACAAAATATGTCCACAATGTTGACAAAAGTATTGCCAGTATGCAACATTGATGCTGTTACAATGTAACATAAATTATTAAAATCTTCTCAATTGTAACTGTTATGTTGCTACAATATAACAAACACTTGAATGTAATACTGCAATGTTGAGGAAAATGACATTATCTGTTACAGATACATCACCCATACATACCGGTTTAATTACCAAAAATGTAACATTGTAACAGTATGAAGTAATAATAACGTTGCAGAAATGATTCCTTGCTTAGCGGGAGATTTTCAACCCATCTATCCAAGCTCTGAAAAGTGCAATTTTGCTTTTCACAGCACCTTTAGACAACGCGGTAGTGTTATTACGGACGTTATTTTTAAGTAACTCCTACCTACTCATAAAACCAAAACAGTGGAAAACTAAATTAATGGTTTGCCAAGGGGTTTGTTGGTTTTTTTTTTGTAAAATGAAAAGAAAAAATAAATAAAAAGTGCAAAATTTACTGACTTTAAAGGGTTTGGAACACTTGAATAAAATAGTAAGCACATTAAAATTAAACTAAGTAGAGTAATAAAATAAGTTATTATACTGCAATGCATAATTCTTACAAAACTAAATTATGTATGTAGCCACATTTTCCAAGAATACCCTGTCTAAGTTGAACTAAAATATTAACAAATTATACCTTGTAGGTTAAGAAACTTTTAAGTCTAAGATATGGCTTTATTAGGTTTCTTATTAACTCATAAAACCCACAATATGGTCACTTAAGTGTGCTATATATGACTTCTTTAGGTACCTAAAATAGAAGGTAAAGTATGTCAGAATTATAAGTGATAGACGTGTATACGTCTTAAATGTTCAAAAGAAAATATTAAGTTTTGATATTATAATTAAAAAATAAAATATTATTTAATTTTAACTTAATTTAATTTTGCGAATGGTAAATAGTTAACTTTAATATACAGACTGTCCACAATGGTTTACAAAAGGACAAATAAATTAAAAAAAAAAAAAAATTCTTAAAAACGATATTCCTGATAAAAATTTTTGCTTGTAAAAAATATGATTTGCAAAGAAAAAATGTTAATTTTATAATAGAGCTCTCAAAAAAATCCAGAAATTATATGTAAGAGTAAACTTACTTTATTTCTCATTTTTTAACAAAATGTCATTTAAAAAAATTAATTAAAATAAAATTTGAAGTTGTTTATATTCGTTTTCAGGTGAAAAATTGTGTTGTGTATGAATTTGGGGCAATCAAATATTTCTAAAACAATTATGTGCTTGCCCCACAAGTTTTTAAGCTGTTTCATAGTAAAAATTAAAAGAAATTAACACCAAAAAACTAGTTACATAAAACTTTTTGATCACCCTGTAATATTAGTAATGTCATCTAAAATGCTATTTTAAATGAAATTTTTAAATGATATTTAGCCCAAAAAATAAAAGTTAAGGTAGTTTTACTTTTAAAGAAAAATAATGTTTTTTTCGGGCTTTTGCATACCCTGTATTCAAAATCAACATTTTGCTCTTTGAAAATCATATATTTTTTACAAGCTAAATTTTTTTTCAAGAAAATCTTTTGCTGATAAAATATATTTATTTTTTTATTTTTGTTCCTGTAAACCCTATCCGTGGACAGTCTGTATATTTTTAGTTCCCTTAAATGCCGTAAAAATGCTACATTGGATATTTTTAATTTGTTACAGTTTCGGAAATATAGAGGTGTTCGATAATAAAATTTTATTTTTAAATGTATATTTTATAACCATTAAAAAGTAGTTTTAAAGACCTTTAAGAATGTAGCACATTTAAAATTATTTTCTCAAACGGTTTCGTTAATATAAGCTTCCAATTTTTAGTGCGTATATCTACTATTTTTTAGAGTAATATGGTTATATTTCCAAAACTATAGGAGATACATACGTATATTAAATTTGGTATTTTGTTAAACATCTTTGAAATCTCTATGCAACGGTAATATACCATGGCCATATTTCCGAAACTATTAAAAATAGATACATAAAATGTGGTAATTTTTATAGCTTTTTAAGTGGACTGTTCTACTGATAATAAAATATACAGGATGTTCTATTAAAGGAAAACCCAACCTAGTGTTATAACTTTAAATTTAATATCAACATACATGGGCACGCCACTGAATTCTACATAAAATTTTGTAAAACTTTTTTTATTTACATTTCTTTTTTTATTACCTGAGTAAATTGACAAAATTTTTAAAAAATGATATTTTTTCAATTTAATTAAATACCTTCATCACTCTTTAAAACACTATTTATCGCCACTTTGATATTTGCCGACGTTTCGTACAGAAAATTCCATCACCAGAATATTACATATTTATTTTACCATAATACGGCCCTGAACTACATTTTTAGGTAAGAAGGTAAAAAAATAAACTTATTACATATTCGTAATCTTTTATTGCAACTCATTGATATCTAACAGCGGAAATTACTTTTATTAACCGAAAATTTCATGAATATTAGACATAAGATACAAAAAGGTAGACAACAAATCAGCTTACATAAACAATTTGTAATACTATCTTGATGCCCATATTAAAAATAAACATAATTTAATCACTATTATAGGTGTTCAAAGAGATAACCTTCCGCCTGCATTTTCTTGCTTTGCTTTGTATTTTTAATACAGCTCGATTAATTGTTCTCGCAGGAATGGCAGCAACTTCCCTTATCAAATTTTGTCGTAGTACTTAAAGGTCGTAAGGTGCATTTTTAAATAAACGGTTCTTAAGATATCCCCAAAGGAAATAATCTAGGGGACTAAGATCTGGGCTCCTAGCGGGCCATCTTGCAAAACCATTTATTAGGAAATATATGGTAAAGGAATTGAGCTACTTCCTTCCATTGTGGTCAGGAGCTCCGTCTTGCTGCCACCATATTTCTTGAAATTCTGCCAAAGGTTGAGTATCTAGGGCGTCTAAGACATCATTCCTAATCAAATTTAGATATCGATCGGAAGTTAAGGTCCCTTCGTAAACGAAAGGTCCAATAATTTTGTTCCTCCACATACCAATCCATACATTAAATGAAGTTCTCCCTTGAATTCGTACCTGCTGGTTAGTTTCTGTTAATAAAGTAATTTCCGCTGTTAGATATCAATGAGTTGCAATAAAACATTATGAATATGTAATAAGTTTATTCTTTTTTACCTTTTTACCTAAAAATCTAGTTCAGGGCCGTATTATGATTAAATAAATATGCAATATTCTGGTGATGGAATTATCTGTACGAAACGTCAGCAAATATCAAAGTGGCGATATATACTGTTTTAAGAGTGATGAAAGGAATTAATTAAATTGAAAAAATATCAGGTCCGTATTTAGAAAAATTAAGTTGATGATGGTCGCCAGAAGCCGAAACGTCAGATTTAATATTTAATCACACTGAATTATAGAGCAGAAAAAGTGGCCATGAAAATGTGTTTTTCATTTTGAGTTATCTTAACAAATATAGCCAGGAAACAATAGAAACCAAAATTGAAAATTCCGGTTTTTTTCGAATATCTTCGGAAGTACTCGGAATTTTTTAAAACGCAAAACGGCATTTTATTGAGCATCAAATTGCGCAACTTTGCCTCCATTTAACCGATCCTGTATCTCTTACGGTTTCCGAAATCCCAATGATGAGCGTCAGGTGTGGAAAATCTTTATTCGCCCTTTGCAATTCCCCAAGTGGAAAAGAGAGTATTATTGAATATACTAAATCACATAAGTTCGATTGAAACAGACGATGCGATGTTGTCGATGCACAAATTTTTCCCCGTTCTCTTTGCTTACATCCAAACGTACTCCCCTATTGGGACACTGACGCCGACGGTTTTCGTTTTGCGTATCAGGAACTTGCAGCGTTCGGGTATTGAACAGTGTTGCCAGAGACTTTTTCGGGGATTTTTGATGACATGATAAAACGAGATTTTTAAAGTAAAAACGGGGATTTTTAACGATTTAGAAGGTAGTCTACTCTGATCGCCATTTAACGTCCTTAACGTTGAATATGACTATAATTTAAATTATTAGAATGGAGGTAAAAAACATTTTTAAAGGTACGTTTTGATCTTACTTTTATTGCATGATATTTACGTCAGATAAAAATTCTGGCTGGTGTAAACAGTCAAAAAGTTATATCAGACCAAAGTCGGTCTATATAAGGTCACGATATTCGGCCATATTGCTTTGACGTGTTATGACGTCACATCTCCCATTTTTCGGCCATTTTGTTCAGTGCCGGAGATATACAGTTTATTGTATTAGTAGAACAAACGTTTACACGTCAGTTTTTAATTGTTATTAAGTTATAAATTCTTTTACTTTAAATAAAAAACATTTGGAATTACATCTTTCAACAAATATCACTTCCAAAACAATGCAAAATTAAATGCGCAAATTCTAGACGCCACTGGATTGATCTTTAGCTTTGATTTTTACCCAGTCTTGCCAACTTTTCTCCGAGAAGTGCCTTTCCTTGCGTCCCCGACCTCGAACCGCCTAAAAGTTGAGGATATGTCGCAACCTTATAAATATAAACTAACCTTGATATCAGACAACATTTTTGACCGTGCACATTAGCTAGAATTTCTATCTGACATAAATATCAGGCAATTAATGTCAGTTGTAAACAAACCATTATTTTTACTTACATTTTACTTAAAATTCTCGATTTTTACGTAAACATTTTTTTTGGTTCTTAATTTCTTTGGCGTAGAAAATAAATTTTTGCCAATTAAAAGGCGGCCCTTAAATGTGATTTTTTGGAACCACGCGGGGGATTTTTATCGTAACCTACAATTTCGTTAACAGCCGATGGTTTCAAACTTTTATAATAATTTCAAAAATTGTACTCCTCGCTGGTACAAGACCTTTTTTAAATAATGCAAACTTTCTAATTATTTCTTCTGCTTAATTACCAGCATAGTACTACTTAATAATTTGTACTTTTTGTATTTGTAATTTTTAAAAAAATCTAAATTAAGCAGGATTAACAGCAGTTTGCAACACAGCAAACGACATTTGAAAGATTTGAGTCGACCCAACTCCGAAAAAAATCTGTCTTCAAACCTAGTTCAAAAAGCCCCAAATTGATATTTTATTTTTCTTGAAAGCCCTTAAATTTTAAAAATTAAATATACATTATACAATTACATTCTAAAATCACAAAAATAAAGTAAAAAAGATTTAATAAGATTACTATTATTATTTTAATTTTACCCTGAAAGTTAAGGCAAGTCGGCAACCCTGTACTTGACATCTACGTACCGCAGACCCGCATACGCTCTCATCTCCCGCTCCGGCACGAAAGAGTGGGGCTGTAATTACGGTGGGCGGAAACATATTGGAGAAGAGAAAGGAGATTACTAAATCACATGAGTTCGACTGAAACAGAATGAGGTGTTTCCCCGCCCGTTCCCCTTTCTGTCACCCCACCACTGCGCCAACTCGCTCGCTTTGTTTATGGCTGATCGAGCTCGAGCACCAGCACGCAGTTGCTTCTTTGCACGTGTGGAGGGTGTTACTGCTTCACATATTATGATAATTTTTTTTTACGTAAATATTAAATATTTTGGTGTTTGATGAATTTATTGCTTTAAATGAATCAAATACTGCCATTTTTAAGAGCTTTTTTGCCGTTTGGAGCTAAACAAAATAAAAAGAAATCCCGAAAGAAAGAATAAAGAAATAATTCTAAAAATAAAAATATAATCCTAAAAAATTAAAAAACATAAAAGTATTTCTAACAAAATTTCTTATAAAAACTTTTTAAAATCTTAGTTTATAAGGTTCTCAAAGAGAACCATTTTGTGCAAGACAATATCCCAACCTGTTATAAAATTCGGGTTTTGTGTTTTCAAGTATTTCAGGTATTATGCCTATAAGAACCTGACTAAGGCGGAGTTCATCCAAGTCATTTGCACGTTCATGACGATACCTATAAATTTGTTGCTTAACGTGTCCCCAAAGAAAAAAATCATTTGGTGCCAGATCTTGTGATCTAGGAGGCCATTTTATGGTACCTCTTCCGCTGATTATACGATTTGGAAACGTAACTCCTAAAAATTGTTGAACTTCCCTGGCGTTGAGCTGGACAACCAAATCTCCCGATTAATTTCTTCTGCTGAATTACCAGCATAGTACCACTTCATAATTATTGAACTCTTTGTTCAACGGTATAAACCAACATTTTAAAAAGAAAGCGCCGCAGTTTGCAATACCCCAAACAGCTTGCAACTGAACTCTCTCCAAATGCTCGGGCCCGGCGACGGCCGCGGTGACCGGCGTTGATGTGCCCCACTACTGCAGGAAAGTGGGCGTATACATACATATGGCATCATTGCATTTGAAACATCGGGGGATATCTTATTTTCCGTTACTCTCTATCTTAAGGCAAGATCGCTTTCTCTTTTTCCACTTGTTAATTCCAATGGTTCTCAATGGAAAAACTGTAGGTATGCCACTGAGTTCTACCTAAAATCCTTAAACTTTCCATTTACATTTTTCTCTATCTCCAATATCAAAAGAGTTACAAGTGTCTGGCCAAATTGACAAAGTGCGAAACACTCTTATATCCAAAACGAATCAGGTTGGCCATTATTTGCTATTACCATTTAATTTGTTTCAATTTTGCAATCAGATTTGTTCTGTCTCCTTTTAGTTTCGCTATACCCTGCAAGTTCAACGAAAGGCGCCACCTCTATACACACACTTAATAAAGAAAACGCTTGGAAAGATATCACAGATTTAAAAAAATAAGTATAAAATTCACGTGAACAAATAGCGACATTCAACGACATACAAAGTATAAAATTATTTTAGTTACAGTGTAAATATTTTAACAGCATAATTAAAATTTAATATTTCCATACAGGCTAAGTCGAATATCATAACCGCATAAAAATAAATGAAAACTTAAGACCGATATTTCACAAAACTAATATCCTCATTTCCATCATAAACACACTTAATATTTCATTTTCCTTGGAAAATTCCTCACAGTTCTAAACCAAGTTTTCCACTTTATAAAATTTTTAGGATTTCCGTGGATATAGAAATTCTAAAGCCTTTTAGCGAAAGGTATTTTATGCGGGTATTGCTGAATTTAATTATTTTACTAGCGACGTCTCTTCAAAACTTGCAGATTTTAATAAGCAACTTGGTGGCATCCAGTACCAGAAGTAATATTAATAAAACCAAAAAAGGGGTTTAAAAGCCACCTTCGCATTTATAGGTTTTTAAAGGTAAAAAGCTTACTAAGACCGCTAACAGACTTAAAAAGGAATTATTATTAAGGTAATTTTGTTTTAATGTTATTTATGGTTTTCTTTTAGAGAAAAAGTTTTAGAATATTTAAAGATTTAAGTTCCCTAAGTCCAAAGGAAACGAATAGCTTGAATAACTTATGGCTTAAACATATATAAGAGATGGGTTATTAAATATTAAATTATTATCTTTACTTAGGTTACATAAAAATTTACTTACTATACAAAGAAGGCCGCAACTACTAAACATAGGTTACAACCCCCTCTGTATATTAAGCTACTCTTTTTTGTACAACCTAAATTAAAACAATTCTTTTATATTTAATTAGTTATTTCTTTTAAAGTAATCTTAACTTTTATTATAATATGCAAGCTCAATTTTATACAAACCAAAGAAATATTGATTTTATAATAAATTATTTTAAAATATTCCCAATTTTGTCTGTTAAATAGTTCTTAAAGATATATAAAAGTTTAATTTTCTTAAAATGTACAATTAAATAACTAGAGTCTATTTTTGTTTAGGCAAACTTCAGAAAACAGTTTAAAACCTATTATATTTCGTGACCTTTTCTTTACTATTTTTATTTTTGTTACCTGTGCTAAGGTATTACATCTGCAGTAAATTAATTTTACAAAAATGTGTTAGTGAACCTTTCATCATTTTTCATTTTTAATGTGGATAATATTTTTTAGTCAATAGCAATGTTTAACAGTATGGTTTTCATTTTTAGACGCGGCCAGCTACGTCTGTTAGTCGTTAAGAACACTATTTTGAGATATGATAAAAATGATTTTGGCGGCATCTCTTGCGGCCTTTCTGTATGAGTAAGTAAATTTTTATATAACCTAAGTAAATAGTATGGTTGCAGGCGTTGGTATTTAGGAGAAGGCTTGCAGAAAGCTGGACGAGTTATTGAGCAAGAATTACAAAGCATGATCTCGATCTGAGATTTTATAAAATAGACAATAGGATAAAAATCTAAAAGGCAGATTTTAATGGCTTTCTTTGGGTGCTCAGATAAGCTGTTAAGTAAATAGTTATTCAAATGAACGTACATAGTCAATCCACTTTTAAGTATTGTGTATTATTAACTATTTTATAAATTTCAGTTAGAAACAAATTCTTAACTGATGATATTATTATTTTTACAATGTGTGTTTTGCAAGGTCTGACCTGAAATAGTGCGCAAGTATTCCAGTCAGGGCAACATTCAAAAACTTTTGTATGTATAATATATACACAAAGCTCCTCTTTAGCTGTTACATGGATTAATATTACTCAACTGAAGGCATCACTTGTTTAACTAAGATAAGATTGTTCTCTTTCCAAGCTCTAAGTGCAGGCAAACTTGTTTTTAACCTTTTGTTTGCTATTGTTATGTGCTACGCTCGATATAGTAATCCCAGAATACTGGTAATAAGTACATATTAATGGCAACTATCCCAACGCTTAAAGACCTGACAATGTAAGGCTGCGTTCGAATTCCTCGGTGACATAAGATTTGACACTCGTACTGCTGTATCGGGATCTACTACCCAAGTGCCCTATCTCATTCGTGGACATTTGCACTGGAAGCAAGGCCTGTCTCTTACAAGGCTAAGCGAGTCGGCTGCATAATATGCTCGACTCTGCGGCAATGATAAGAATGGCTTGAAATATAATAAAAAATCGGTTGCTGCAATAAAGTGGTATTCTTTTGGTCTGGATTGTCGAGTCACGATAACATGTATCGCTAAATGCTTCTCTCTGCCCTCTTTTAGCACGGCATTTTTTTTTTTCAGTGGCCCTGAGATGGCTGTATTCATGGTGCAGGAGATGCATGTGCGCAGTTCCTCAGCAGATCAGCTTCAGTTGAACTAACGGATCTCCAAAGTATTCGCGGTAAAAAGTACCAAAAAATATTTATATTTTATACGTTACATTGAAAATTGTACGTTCAGCCGCTCCTCCTTTCACCGAAGTAGTGCACGATGTGCGCTGCACGGCTCATTACGGTATGTTAGCAGCCAGACCTGCTAAAGTGCTAGTCTATGTTAAAATGACATGTTTACTAAATTACTCTTGCTTTCTATGCAATGTACCAACTTCCTATAACTAAAAACGCTTTATAATTGACAGTTGTTTTAAAGAATTACATCAGGCCCACCAAAAATAGGTAGTGTGTCGGGTATTGTTTCCCACTAAACACGAATCTAAAGTCAAAGTGGCGTTAAATAGAGCATCCAAGGGCCTTCGAAATGAGGAAGTTACATACCCCTTTCAATAAAAATGCCAGTGCCCCTGGTCCCCGCAATTTGGTTTTTTGCGGTAGTGACCTCCAACTTTGACTTCGAGATTCATGCTAAGCGGAAAAATTCGACCGACTGAGGGGCGGGTCCGACACCCAGCGATCAACGCCGCTTTATTTTTTGTGGGCCGCTGCAATATTTCACGCACCAAAAACCACAGTCCGCTCTTGGCCTGGACACAATTGCAGCAAATTGTACATCTGCACATCTGGTAGAAAAGTGTGGTGACGTGATGCCGTGGAAAAAAAGACACAATGGTTTTATGTTTTCTATACGCCTCGCTTCACTGCCTGATTAAACAATCGCTGCACGTCCTTGGCCAACTGCAGTCGCGTGCGAAAGTGACAACGCCTGAAGCGCTTGTTGGTGATATATTGCCCAAAAATTCGCCAACTTCTGGCTCTGTTTAACCTTACCTTTTTAGAAATTAATTTGCCACATAAAAAAATATTTACAGATACAGATAAAGATGGGTCTATATTTAATTCTTTCTGAAAGCGATGCCGCCAAGTACACAAAAAATGATAAAGTAAACAAACCTTTTCGAATGCACATAGCCTCGGACAGAGTCTATGTGCATATTTTTAGATAAATAATAAAAAATACATTGCTAAACCACGTATCACCTACTTACAAAACATTCTCCTATTTCGCCTCTGTACTACTCAAACCGGTGGCACGTGGCGTGGTACTAGAAACTCGTCAGGGTTAAATATTTTTGCTGCAATAAATCATTGTTCACAACAGGGTTTCTTTACTTCATCATTTTTTGTGTACTTGGCGGCATCGCTTTCAGAATGAATTAAATATGGACCCATCTTATTTCCTTTTTGGTTTTAATTTTCTATTAGAGTTCACAACACAACTTAAGAATATATGCTTCACAAACTTTCATTTACAATCACAGATTTAAAAATTATGTATATTCCTGAATAAAATTCTAAAGGTATTTTAAATATCAATGTAAAAATATTTTAATTGTAAAAGAGCCAGGATGTTTATTGCTTAAAATATATTTATTTTTTAAGAAAAAAATTGTTTAAAATAATTTTAACCATTTAATTCTAAAAAAATAAGTAGTATGGTCTTTCAAAGTTAATATGCAGTAAAGAGTAAATTAAACACCATATACACGTAATGCCAGCTTGATGCTTCCTATTGAGTTTCAGTGTGTTATAAACTAGTAGGTATAAATTAAGCAGGGAACTAGTGCATGTAAATATATCCTAATAGGATTAGACATCACATGATTTTTAATAATTTATTTAGGACTAAATTTTTATATTATATTTTTATAGTCTTGAACAGAACAATATACACGAACAAAGTATTTTCAATTTACTTTAATTTTTGTTAAAAACGGTTTACAACCTCTAAACTTTATCCCAAACAAAACAAGTAGAATATAGGGTTGACCCTGTTGCTCGTTTAGTTAGACGTTTATTATATCTAGGGATTACAGACCACAGTTCGTTAGGTCTGGCTTCACCTTCATTATTTCGTCTCGTTTTTTGGACCTCCAAGGTTAAAGTAAAATATACAATAACATTTTTCGTATATTTATTTTTGTGTTATTTGTTACAACAAATTAAAATATACAGGCTGTTGTTTCAGGCAAAAGGTCCATTCTGCATATTTCGACTTTAATGTTATCGTTTTTTGAGTCTATGCAAAGTAACAAAATATGGTGTTTTATTGTTTAGAAAGTTCTTGTTTGGGCACCTCACCATTTTACCTCTTTAGCCTTTTTTAATCTTGTTTGTTTACCTCAAAAAAATTATAATTATTTGGTACCCTAAAGGTGAGCATATAATTTAATAATATAGACAGATGACATATTTTAAGTTTACACGAGTGCTGTAATGTGCATTAGCCAAATGCGAATTTTAATAAAACCTACAACCCATGTGTATAGACTTCTAAATCGTTATTAGCCTTATTGCATTACAAGTGTTCTGTTATTATTATAGAGTATAGGTGGAAGTCATGGTTATCTGTAGTTAGTTATATTTTTATTCCTATCTAAACCTGAGACTAATACATACTTTATAAATCCACTTGGAATTATATGTATACCTTCAGGAAACCAAACAAGAACATATAACCATTGACTTTGTCAAGGTGACCAGACCAGTATAGGTCACAAAATATATTAATAAAATGTGACAAGCAGTTGTAAAGTCATATTTAAAAAGTTTTGCAATATTCGTAACCTAAAGTATCTAGTTAAGTATTGTTTGTAAATAAAATATGTAATGCTTCCTTGATACTGTGACATATATTTTTACATTCTTAAAAATTTTAAACAAAATAATTTTTATAAGTAGTTTAAAAATGCTTGTTGCTAATTTAATCATTAAGCTAGCGAACTGCTGAATTCTTTAACGATACTTTCATTACTGCACACATATTATGTGATGCCTTTAATTCAAAATATCTCGCATGCTTCAATAACATATTCTGAACATTTTTAAAATGCCTTTGCGGTCCTTTCTGAACACTTACTGACAAATGAATGCAAAATTAAGTCACATCTCGGCTGCCTTGATGTTAATATCAGCTAAACTTCCGGATGCATGATGCCGCATCGAAGAAGGCGTCGGAAAATCCATTTACCGTAAATTGAATACGACCGCGTGATTGGTAGTGCAATTCTCGCTTTCGTCGTTATTCACATGGCTCATATTGATTAAATGATACGGTTTTCACTTACACCCATTCAAAATGAACCATGATTCAAAATGAAGCATTAGTTTAAAAAACGAAGCATTTCGTCTGAATATCACGCAGTGGCATGTGTCAAAAAATAGAAAAATTGACAAGTGCTGATAATATTGCTTAAAAACAGGTTGCTTCTTTATATCACGTTATGGTACTAGCCAGATTTTGATAGCTTTAAACTTAAATAAATATTGATAATTAATCATTTTATTTAATTAAAAAAATCGTGTAAAAGCAGTATTGTGAATTTCAAAAAAATTATTACTGCCACTTCGTATATTGACGATTTGTTTGTGGAGAAAAATAAAAGGAATATCGTAACAACTTGAGAAGTATCATAATTTATAATACAATTCTATTTAAATAAATTAATTAAATATTTTAAAAAGTATTACAGATAGCCTTATAATGGTATACATAAGGTCAGTCTAAAATTGTTTCTATCTAGATTTAAAGGATTAATATACTGAGTTAACCCTCTCTTCAGTGCTCGACATATTGTGTCTTTTACGTCTGGGTGATGTCAGCCAGACAGGACCTACAGTCAAACCATGGTCCTATCCTGTGAGCCAGAACTTATGACCTCGTCCCGCAGCCAGGGGGCACTACTTAATCCTACCAACTGAGTCGTTGCTGGTGTCTATGGTTACGCAGGACACGGCAAAGGGTGTGTCCGGCGGCCTAGTCCTTTGGTAGCCTTCAGCGTCGATACATTTTGCACTTTGTTCGTCTGGTGTTGAGCTAACCACTAAATATCCCACCAACTTATAAATAAATATCTGGCCTCAACAGAGACTCGAATCCACCTCACGTTCGTTGTGCGCTCAACGACTTAGCGCCTTACACGCTAAGCCACCAAATTAACTGTAAAGTAAATAATTATTTCAAAAATAATATTAAATATGAGCAAAAAATAGCAGGGGAGTACTATTTTTACTTGAAAAAAAATCAATACAAATCTTGTTTAAACGACACTGGTATTTTTTTACTTTTACAGCAAAACATGTAATGTACTGGTTAAAAGAATTATACCAAATTTTGTGATAATATCTGGATTGGTAGGTAAGTTGTAACAAAAGCCATTTTTTTCTTAAAACTTTAACACCCTGTATCTCGAATACGAAGCTTTTTCACACATAATTTTATTTAAAAAATCTATATTTTATAAAATGTTAAAAGAAAATGCCAACTTAAAAATAACCCTGTATACACGCATACCTCCACTTAAGTTAAAGTGTAAGACAGTAGAAAGAAAAATGGAAAACGAAGTTAAATGTGGAGCTCGGAAAGAAAATCTTTAATTAAATGTTATAAAGAGAAATAAATTATGTAAACCAGTTCTTTTATTAAGTAGCTGAGTTTTGTACCAACATCTTTTGGTTTTCAGGTTGTGTTTCTATTAAGTAATATGTTAAAATAAAATAAATCTTGTACTACAACCTACAACCTCGTTGGTCTACAAGTTCGTTTCAAATGCGGATAAACCCGCAGAGCGACGCTGCAGCAACGACATGAAAACTCTTTGTTCCAATGCATGCATGTTACGTTGCATGTTGCGTTGCATGTAGTATTTATACACGTCTGTATGCGTCTAGAGGTCAACGCGTCAGTCTCACTTTATCGTCATGGCTTTAAAGCTCTCTTTCCACGCAATAGGCAAAATGGTCTCAGACACGTTTTGAAGTGGCACTGACGCTAGTGGCGGCTCGTGCATTAGAAAACATTACAAAGAGTTTGTCACTTCAGAGTAAAGCGTGGGGTGCATTTTACTATTTTTTCATAACTTTTCCCTCATAGATATTTGCAAATAGAATAATTATAACATTTAATATATTAAGCACCCACGCTTTTATTCTGAAGTGACAAACTCTTTGTAATGAAAAATTATTTTCTAATTTTTAGTTCGGTTGCATATAAAAGCGTGTTTTTAGTTTTTTTAAACTATTATTTATTTTTCATTTTTTAGTTCGATATATCAATTAGTTTTCTGCGGTCATGTGATATTGAAATGTTTTACGAACTATTTATGTATGTATGCATGTAAGACTGAAACTGCACGCATGCGCAGATCACTCGCCTAGCTCTAGCTCGCTTACTCTTTCACAGAGGATCTGTAAAGGAATTTATTTATCCTGGCGGTCCTAATCAGGATAACGGGATACTGTTTTTAAATTATTGCATTGTCATCGGTCCTTGATACGTGTGCAAAGTTTCAAAGAAATTGAATCGCTGGGAGTTGGTAAAATTAGGCTCAAAGATTCCGTTACATAGATAGATAGATAGATAGTAGATAGATAGATAGATAGATAGATACAACCCAAGCTAATAAAAGTGCTACAAATGTATTAAATACTACTGCACTACTACTACATAACTGCATATTTATTTGCTACAAAAACGGAGCGACTTTTACTACTACGTGTACCTGGGGCCTATAGTGCTATACATTGTAACTGTGTAGGTTACAATTGCAACTTTAAAAACACAATTAAAAATATTACCAAAAATTATAATCAAATATCAAGGAACACTAAAATGATTTACCGAAATATTTTTATTAGTCTCGGCCCATTCGAAATCACTAAATTAAAACAAAAGCAAATACACAAGTGACACGAGCACTAACGATGACCAACTGAGGCTAGCCTTCTCCGGCGGTTTACTTTCTGCGACTAAAATAAAAAGGCGGGACGTTTTGTCAATATCTTTAAATTTATTGCGATGAATAGCCTCAAATTTTATGAGAAGGCTAAGCCTCTCCTTGCCTTCTTTGACGAGCCGCTACTGCACAACCATAACAAAAAAAAGGTTTTTTAGGAAACTTAACTAAAAGTAGTTTTTTTGAAAAACCATTTGTAAATAATTAGTATTGTTTTGTAAAAAAATATATAAAAGAAAATTGATTTTTCCATGCTTCTATGAAAAAGAAAACCTGACAAAACATTAAAGCTTACAAATTAAAGTTCAAGAATAATTAGTTTCATTTAATCTGCAGCATTACCTAGCACAATTTTTTAATTAAAAACCAAGAAAACAAATTACGTCCGCTTTTGTAGCGGCAAGCTGCAAAAATATATATTTAAATTTTAGTTTCTGTGCCAGGTAGTTTGAAAACCATAATGTTTATACAAACTTTGTTATAGAAACAAATAATTAATTTAAATTTAAAAGTAAAGTTTGTAGAGTGGAAAATTATCAGGTTGGTTTTGGAGTAGTTAGGGCATTAAAATTTACCATCTTTAAATAATTTGTCAAAAATGTATATTTTGCGTAAAAAAATGATTATTCTATTTTAATTAATTTAATGTAAATTTGAATAAAATTTAGAAAAAAAAATATATGTAATTAGCAATTTGTTTTTAAAACTTAATTTTAATACCAGAGTACCGTGTGATAAGTCAACGTCCAAGCACTTAAACATGTAATTTGTTTTGCATTTTGTGCTAACCAAAAGATTAACTTTTTTTCGCAAGTAAATTAATATTTTTTTAACAAAATATTCTTTTACGCAAAGAGCATTTTTCTTTGTAATAAATATTTTTTTATTTAAATTGTTTAATATATTAACCCTTAAGTAGGCGCGCGGGTAACAAGTTTACCCCCAGCTTTGTCAATTATGTAATAACTATGAGATTTTTACAATTAGAACAAAAATCTCTAGGTACCTTTTAAAAACCTATATGCTCATAGAAAAACACAACGAAACAACCTCATTCATTCAAAAATTTCACTTTTTTTTGCGGTTGTGTCTAGTGACCCCTACGCGCCCCCTAACGTTACAGTTTCGAGCAATATGTATATCAACTTGCGAGAAGTTTAGAAAGTCTAAACAGATGTATTATTTGTCCCCGACAAAAAACAATAAGACAGTAAATTTTTGTGTGATGTGTAAACTGCCAATATTCAAACATCATATGAAAACAATTTGTGAGCAGTGCCTAGCTTCAAGACAACGAAGGAACATATTCAGACTAAACTCCATAACTCCCACTTCATTTGGTATCACTAGCGTACCGGTGGAGGAGGCGGGGGAGGGGGCGACGGCGGGCCCCCAGTTTGAGGATGCCCCAAATGTGGGTCCTCATACAAAATAAAGTAGATATTAGGGTTTAGGAGGGTAAGGACCTTTTTTTGTTGTCAAGTAGGAAAAGGGGCCCTGACCTCATTTAAGTATACTGTACTATGTTGTAAGGGGCGTTATTTTAGAGATAAGGACCTTTTTCTATTTTGCTTATCCAATATTTTTCCAAATAAAAAAATCTGATAAGGGGGCCCAACTATGCTTTTGCCACTAATTGGCACTTAGTATTTCATTTTCTTCTCTCAAAACCACATTTTTCTATTTATGTATTTCTGTTTACAATAAAATCGCAAAGCTTTATTTTTAATCATTTTATTTAGAGTAGCCATGGTGCCGACATGGCTACTGAACTTAACTAATTTTGTGGAAAAAAGTGATTAATAAATAGGAAAATGGGTTTTTAATAGGAGAAAATTAAATCTTAAGGGCCAATTTAGCAGAAAGTTTAAGTATTGCGTGCAAGAGAATGGGGATATGGTGAATTAAAGTTAGTTTTCTTTGTCTAAGTTTGATATTGAATATCTTGAAAACGAAACGTTGCCGAATAAAAAAATCAGATTCGTTATCAGCTCAAAAACACCCGTTTGCCAAAAATCATGAAAATCGGCGTGGTGTCCAATAAGTAAACAACTACTCAACTTTTTCCACAATTTTAAGAATTTAAGTAAAAAAAACACCTTTTTTTATTTTTGTTTCATTTACCACAAGTATCAAAAATATTCGCTATTGATATATCGAAAAAAGGTTCCGATACCTCTAGTTACGCCAGTGTTTGGTATTATAAAGATTTTAAGCTTTTTTTTAAGAAGAATTACGTTGTTTTAGTTTCCTTTTATGTTTTCTTCTCCAAATGTTAAAATTCTGTTAAAAGTAAATAGAATGTAAAGATTTAACATTTCTATAATATTTAATTTTAATTAATTTATGTTACTTAGGCAAAGTATGAAGTGTATTCATAAATAATAAAATTTATTTTTGCCTCGCATTGCTGTCCCATAATCAGGTTTTATCATAATAAACAGCCAATTAAAAGGAAAATTTAGCAGTTAAAAAAATACAAAGAAAACGTAAATATCGAATGGTTACGGTGTGGGGGTATATTTGACCTCCGCGCGCCTACTTACGTTATAAAAGGCACTCGTCTACTTAAGGTTAAATACATACATTTAATAGTTTAAAGCATAGATAACCTACATTTAGATCCGCAGTGGCAAGAAGCATTTTCGTATTTTTACGACCTAGCGCAGTGGGTGGGCAAACATGCGCACTTAAAAGCCGTGGCAAAATACAAACACCGGCACCCCGTACCCTTCCTCCGCGGTCTGACCGTAACGCTCATTAGCTACCGTACTTCGAACAGAAAACCAGGACGCCGTCAACAAATCCTTTCCTATAATGCGGATAGTTTGTTTGGAGCTGGGTGCGTTTACCCTCAACTGACAACATGAAATGTAACTTTTGTTTCGCGCAGGTTTAACATTGGCAATCCATCGAGATCAGTGGTTTAAAGGCATTTTCGTTTTAAAGTTTTAAAAGTTTTGCCATTGGAATCCCATTTTGTGAACTTTCTGGATAGAGCCATCTCGGCATTGTTAGACAAACCTATAATTATGAATTTATGTTTCAATTTAAATGCCTAATTTTTGTTGACATTTTTTGTATCCCAACAAAAGCAAATTGTCATAACAAAAAAGTAATATAATTAGGTTTGCTTAGAACCACAAAACCAAAATAAGGAACAAAAAATTAATTTTTGCTTATTTAAATTAACGACACCGTTAAGATTTTCCAGCAAAAACTTTAAAAAAGTAATTAGTTTCATTTAAACCACCACTTTGCTAAACACAATTTTAAATTTAAAACTAAAAAAAACTAATTACAGTTGAGCTGCTTTTTGCAAACCAAAAGTTTTAAAAACTTTTTAAAGTTGGCGCAATTTTTATGTTTGCTTATATTACTTAACGATCATTAAAAAGATTAAATAAAAATAAATCTGTTAATGACATATGGCATTAATGTACAAAAAAGCTATGGTTTATTTACATGGAGTAGTTGAGCATATATATTATTACTAATTTATTTTATTACTTTTAGTGAGTTTTAATAATTAATTTAAAGTTGGTTAAATTTTTTTAATGTTTATTTTTGCTTTATTTATTAATATTACTGATAAATCGGTAAACATACACTAAAAAAACACTGAGGACTAATACCTCTTTTAGTTCGTTGAAAATGGGTTAATTTTACCCCAAGGTAGTCAATTATGACATGCGCCCCTAGGGGCCAATTCTCAAATCTCAAATAAAAATTTCTGCAATGGACAAATGTCGCACATAAATCTTCAGAAAAAATCAAATCTCCACAAAAAATCAATTTTTTCAACTGCAACGCCAGTTTTGGCCAAATTATGAGAGTGGAATATAATTTTGTATTATTGTCTTTATCGATTACAAAAATTATTCTCTATATAAATTTTCCTAATAACATTTTGCCTAAAAATAGAAAAATAGAGGTAGTTTACTCTTAGAGAAAATCATGTTATTTAGGTTTTTGCGAACCCTGTATACAAAATCAACATTTTCTTTTCGTAAATCCTTTTTACAAGCAAAAATTTTTATGAAGAATGACATTTTCTCGAAAAATTAAATTTTTGGTACGTTTTTTTCTCTTGTTTACGCACTATTATTTTATCGTGCAAAATCACCGCTTTAAGTGATTTCATTTTAAATTACCCTGTACAAATTTTGATGTTTTTTTTGTCCCCTAAACACAACTTGGCGTCAGTGGATATCAGTTTAAAAATTTTGAAACTAACACGTTTACTGTCGCTTATTAGTTTTCATCTCGGTCATTAATATACATGGTAATATACTATTCCCTGAATTTTCGGCAAATAACCCCTCTTTCTCATGACCGCTTTTTAAAGGAAGCACTAAAGTATGAATAACTTATTAGTTGTTACTTGCAGCTAGCAAGGTTTACAGCAGAGTTGGAAACTTGGACAAGTTTGACAAGGCGATAGACTTGAATAACTGGCATACAAAGGGCCAGTATGTTAACTAACTTTTCAAAGCTTGTCATTTAATGCCTCTTCAACTGAACCAGTTTATTTGGAATGGGAGAGTTAAAGGCACATAAGTTATAGAAAGCCAAAAGTTAATAATAATAAGGACATTTCGGATATAATGGGCATTATTTTTTGGGCTACCAAGTGTATTTTACTAAAAATTATCTATTATTACCAAATTATTTTTTTAAATATAAAAAACTAGAGCAAATTGATTTTTTCTTTACACCTTTTTATTAGAAAAAGCAGACATTTGTGCAAAATTTGTGATTTTATATTAAAGTTGGATTAAATAATTTATAAAAGTACAAGTAAAGGATTTGTTCTTACAACTTAAATTTTATATTGTGGGAGCCAACCAAAAGTTCAACAAATAAAAATCGAGACACGCGGCAGCGTGTCAACCCATCAAGGTCAAGTAAAGGAGCTCCAAACCTATTTAGGGTAAACACATAAAAGTACGTGTGTAATATTTATATTCATTAGGACAACTGAAAACTCAAATTTCTTGAAGGTAGCTCCAATGGTTATAAAGATATGAAAGTCGAAAAGTCGTCAGTTGTTCTTTGACTGACATATATATGTAGATCAAAAACCTAACACAATTCTAGATGACCCAGAGTAAAATTTTGTATTTATGTTTTTATCGATTACAAAAATTATTCTATATAAATTTTCCTAATAACATTTTGCCTAAAAATAAAAAATAAAGGTAGTTTACTCTTAGGGAAAATTATGTTTTTAGGTTTTTGCGAACCCTGTATACAAAACCAACATTTTCATTTTCGTAAATCCTTTTTTCACAAGCAAAAATATTTATGAAGAATGACATTTTCTTGAAAAATTAAATTTTTGGTACGGTTTTTCTCTTGTTTACGCACTATTATTTTATCGTGAAAAATCACCGCTTTAAGTGACTTCATTTTAAATTACCCCGTACAAATTTTGATGTTTTTTTGTCCCCGAAACACAACTTGGCCTCAGTGGATATCAGTTTAAAAATTTTGAAACTAACACGTTTACTGTCGCTAATTAGTTTTCATCTCGGTCATTAATATACTTGCTTGCTTGCTTGATTGGGTTTATGGCTTTGCTGCAAGGCAACGCCAATGATATACTTGGTAATATACTATTCCGTGAATTTTCGGCAAACAACCCCTCTTTCTCATGACCGCTTTTTAAAGGAAGCACTAAAGTATGAATAACTTATTAGTTGATACTTGCAGCTAGCAAGGTTTACAGCAGAGTTGGAAACTTGGACAAGTTTGACAAGGCGATAGACTTGAATAACTGGCATACAAAGAGCCAGTGTGTATGTTAACTAGCTTTTCAAAGCTTGTCATTTAATGCCTCTTCAACTGAACCAGTTTATTTGGAACGGGAGAGTTAAAGGCACATAAGTTTTAGAAAGCCAAAAGTTAATAATAATAAGGACATTTCGGATATAATGGGCATTGTTTTTCGATTACCAAGTGTATTTTACTAAAAATTATCTATTATTACCAAATTATTTTTTTATATATAAAAAACTAGATCAAATTGATTTTTTTCTTTACACCTTTTTATTAGAAAAAGCAGACATTTGTGTAAAATTTGTGATTTTATATTAAAGTTTGATTAAATAATTTATAAAAGTACAAGTAAAGGATTTGTTCTTACAACTTAAATTTTATCTTGTGGGAGCCAACCAAAAGTTCAACAAATAAAAATCGAGACACGCGGCAGCGTGTCAACCCATCAAGGTCAAGTAAAGGAGCTCCAAACCTATTTAGGGTAAACACATGAAAGTACGTGTGTAATATTTATATTCATTAGGACAACTGAAAACTCAAATTTCTTGAAGGTAGCTCCAACGGTTATAAAGATATGAAAGTCGAAAAGTCGTCAGTTGTTCTTTGACTGACTATATGTAGATCAAAAACCTAACACAATTCTAGATGACCCAGAGTAAAATTTTGTATTTATGTTTTTATCGATTACAAAAATTATTCTATATAAATTTTCCTAATAACATTTTGCCTAAAAATAAAAAATAAAGGTAGTTTACTCTTAGGGAAAATTATGTTTTTTAGGTTTTTGCAGAACCTGTATACAAAAACCAACATTTTATTTTCGTAAATCCTTTTTTTCACAAGCAAAAACATTTATGAAGAATGACATTTTCTTGAAAAAAATAAATTTTTGGTACGGTTTTTCTCTTGTTTACGCACTATTATTTTATCGTGAAAAATCACCGCTTTAAGTGACTTCATTTTAAATTACCCGTACAAATTTTAATGTTTTTTTGTCCCCGAAACACAACTTGGCCTTAGTGGATATCAGTTTAAAAATTTTGAAACTAACACGTTTACTGTCGCTAATTAGTTTTCATCTCGGTCATTAATATACTTGCTTGCTTGCTTGATTGGGTTTATGGCTTTGCTGCAAGGCAATCGCCAATTAATATACTTGGTAATATACTATTCCGTGAATTTTCGGCAAACAACCCCTCTTTCTCATGACCGCTTTTTAAAGGAAGCACTAAAGTATGAATAACTTATTAGTTGATACTTGCAGCTAGCAAGGTTTACAGCAGAGTTGCAAACTTGGACAAGTTTTACAAGGCGATAGACTTGAATAATTGGCATACAAAGAGCCAGTGTGTGTATGTTAACTAGCTTTTCAAAGCTTGTCATTTAATGCCTCTTCAACTAACCAAGTTTATTTGGAACGGGAGAGTTAAAGGCGCATATGTTTTAAAAAGCCAAAAGTTAATAATAATAAGGACATTTCGGATATAATGGGCATTGTTTTTCGATTACCAAGTGTATTTTACTAAAAATTATCTATTATTAACAAATTATTTTTTTATATATAAAAAAACTAGATCAAATTAATTTTTTACTTTACACCTTTTTTATTAGAAAAAGCAGACATTTGTGTAAAATTTGTGATTTTACATTAAAGTTTGATTAAATAATTTATATAAGTACAAGTAAAGGATTTATTTTTACAACTTAAATTTTATCTTGTGGGGAGCCAACCAAAAGTTCAACAAATAAAAATCGAGACACGCGGCAGCGTGTCAACCCATCAAGGTCAAGTTAAGGAACTCAAAACCTATTTAGGCTAAACAAATGAAAGTACGTGTGTAATATTTATAATCATTAGGACAACTGAAAACCCAAATTTCTTAAAGGTAGATCCAACGGTTATAAAGATATGAAGGTCCAAAAGTCGTCAGTTGTTCTTTGACTGACATATATGTAGATCAAAAACCTCACTTTTAGATGACCCAGAAAGATAAATTTGGTATACAGTTCGGTAATGGTGTGTAAGCGTAAGAAAAAAATCTAAAAATAAAAAAAATTAAATAAAAAATAGGGAGTTAGGAGGGTCCCCATAAAAAATAAGCCACGTTTAATACTAAGAATAATGCTTGGCTGTGGGCTTCGTCACCAAAAGAATGGAGATTTAAATGAGTGCCAAGTTCTGTACAAAATCCAGAGCCATTGTGTATATAAGATCTAAAGAAGGTTAGATTTGACTTGGCAAGTTTTCTCAGAATTTAAAAAGATATTTAAATAAGTTAAATAACTTGATAAAATGACTGATGTATTGAAAACTGGTCAAGTCAAATCCAGCCTCTTTTAAGATCTCGCCACATCTTTGGATTTTGTACAAACTTTCGGCACTTTCATTAGATCATCATTCTTTTGCGGCAGCTTCCCGCAGCCAAGCACTAAGTTAGTATTGAACTCTCAGCATCACCTGCCCTCACATTTAGGTATGTTTTTTTGGTGGGATGACTTTTTAGGCAAATGAGTCTGTAATAAATTAAATATTAATTTGACACCTAATCATATTTTCTAATAAAAGACGACCATTTTGTTTATTCTCCAACAACTGCAACTGAAGAAAATTAAATTAATGTTTAATCCCAAGTAGAAGTTTTATTTGGCTGCTGTCAATTTTTGTATAATTTCTTTGCCGCACTGCAGTATTAAAAAATGAAATACCATCTGTCAATCAAAAAAAGCTCTAACGCAGATATGAACTTTAATAAAAATTTTAAAATTGCTTTTACATTACTACGATAATATTTAAGTTTTGATTTTAAGGCTACTTTATTTAACTATTAATAATAGTTTTCTGCGACTTTAAAAAATGCAAGAGGTTTTGATTGTTTACCCTAAAAAGTACTTCATTTTATCACACCACATACTGGGGGTTTATCACAAACTTATCCGACACAGGGATAATTTTACAATAAAAAAATAAACTTTTTTAAACCTAAAAAAATACGACTTTTCTCCAAGAGTACAGTATTTTTATCTTTTTAAACAAAATGTCTTAAAAAAAAATATAATACAAAATTATATCGAACTTCCTAATTTTTTGGCGGAAACGATTGATCATATTCGTTTACAGCTAAAAAAATTATGTATTAAGTAGTAGGAATCTGGAAAAAGCAGGCGTTTGAAAGAAAATTATAAGATTTTTCTAGGTTAAATTTATTATAAAAAAAAAAAAAATTATAAATTTATATATATAATAATAAAGATAACCCTGAAACATTAATAAAATCATTATCTATTTCAATATTCTAAAGAATTTTAAAAAAATTAAGGGTAGTTTAACACACAGTTTTTAAATAGCAAAACCTTTTATCAGAAATAACTTTTTTTTCGAAAAATTATTTATTTTATCCATTTTAGACATGATCTGTGCTCTTTCTTAAAAAAAAAATATATAGCCAGTTGATTTTTTGATCTACAATTTCTCTTATGCAACATTTTTTGATGATTAGCATAAAAATTCAGATATTACGAAACTTGTGATTTTAAGATAAAATTTAAGTAAACCTACAAAAAAAAATAGAGATTGGGGATTTGCTCTTGCACTTGTTTTTTTATGAGATAAGAGGGTCAATATAAATATTAACTTTTTTGCCAAATTTGACGTTAAAATAACACTAATATTTAATATTAAAAAGTTCCCAAGTAGCTCCATAACGGAGATATGGGGCTTAGAAAAGGGGCCCCCGAAATTACTTTTTAATCCGTTACGTTTAAGTTGACACACACAACAAACTATTGCTATAAACGGTGACTTTAAAGGTAAGACAGGAACACACTTGCCACTAAACTCGTGGGCCAAAATTTTGACATGTGTCACTTTTTTATATAAAACCTATTTTTTTTAGAAAGACTCAGCCTATTTATATTGTATGGTATGGTTAAAAGGTGCTCCACATTTATTTGGAAAAAATCAGCCGTTTTCAAGAAAAATCACTTTTTTATCAACCTCTCAGAAAATATTAATAGAGGGTGAAGCAGGATATTTATAAAGAAATCTCATAAGGTGACTATGAAAACTAAATGGTTAATTGTGGCAAATACTTATGCCATTAAAGCAAAAATTGTGACATTTAAAGGGGTTTAAAATTTTAGTTTTTCAGTTGTTTCCAGTTATTCTTTTAAAATTTTCTTCATTAGGGCCCGGTTTCATTAGTATGGTTTAAACTTCTACCTGCAGTTAAACTTAGGCTTTGGTTAAAAATACGTGGTTTACAGGTCCAGTTAAACATCAGTTGGAGTTTAAACTATAAACGATGGATTGGGTATGGTTTAAACTGCAAGCTGATCCAACACTTACATATAATATCTACATAATTGATCAGATTTTGAGGATATAAAGTGTACTATAAGTCACTAGTGAGCTAAAAGTACCCTTTAGCTCACTAGTGAATATAGACTTTAGCTCACTAGTGACTTATACTAATTCTTTATTACTTCCAACATTTCACAATTAAAAAAATAACATAAAACAACTAATATATTATACTACAATTTATTCGTGTTTATATTAACAGTAATTGTTATATTAGATTTATCTTGGACAACGTTACATTGTGCGGAGTGTTCTTCAGGAAGTCTTTCAGCACTAGTACTTGCCTTGGTGCGCTCTTCACCCTGTATTCGTCTTGCAATCTCAAACTTGTTAGAGATGCAATCTTCTAAATATCCTTCTGCCACGGTAGAAGACTTCCACCCGCCATGGCGTTTAAGGTTGGTGATATCGGCCCCAGCGTTGACTAGAAGTGTCGCTGAAGAACGCCGCATGCTATGACCACTATATAAGATTTCATCAGGTAGTTGCAAATAATGAGCAACTACTCTCGGAATTTTCGAAATTTTATTTATTCCCACGCATTGCCTAGTGCATTTGCCTTTTTGAAAGTTGACAAAAAATCTTTTGTGAGGCGTGTTCTCTGGCCTTAGGGACACATATTTTCTAAATAATTCAAGCACATTTACCAAAATCCTTCTTTTAAAATTGTAAAGCTTCTCGATTTGTTCGTCTTGGTATCAGGTATAGAAACATATATGTACTGGCCTTTATCTACTATATCTTCAATACTTAAGCGAGTTAGTTCGTCACAACGGCATGCACCAGCGATTCCCAATATCAATGCAACCTATAAAAATCCGAACAGATAAATATTTAATACCAGAAACTAAAGTAAATTCATACCTTTGACATTAAGTGCTCGTCGTCAGGTGCCTCAGCCAAAAATTTTTCGATGTATTGCCTCTCCAGAATTTTTGCCTTTTTCGGTTTGAAATTTCTTGAATTGCTCTTCAAATAAGCGACAACTTTTCCATACCTCCCTATATCCACGTTCTTATATACTTTTAAGGTCGTTTTTATCATTGAATACTTGGTCCACATTGATGAGGGAGCAACTTTTTCGATAAAACAGAAAGTAAGCCATAATAACATCTTCATTTATAGTACCAACTCCTCGCCTTTTCCTCCATGCTTCAAAATCTTCAAATTCTTTATTGTACGTTAGTTTTGACTTCTCTGGAATTAAACTGCATGTCGCTACCGCAGCTTCTTCCAAAATTTCGCAGGAACTTCACAATTTTCCATTTCGCAAAGCATTTTATGTTTGTCTACAAGTTGTTTACTAAACAAACCCGTAGTTACCAACAAATGCATTACAACCAAACAAGCTTGCGCTCCAAAAATACAAATTTTGTTGCTGGTGTTGACAATGACAAGTAACAAATAATGGATGACGTTTTTCAAATTATTTTCGATATTAAAAACGATTTACACGAAAGTGTTGGATAAAATTTTGTATTAGACACGTGGTTATTACATATAAGTCATTATTTTGACATCTTCTACACGCTCCCGAATTTTAGACATATATTTACTTAACAATGCTGTTTATATTTCTTAGGGTACCATGTCCTAGTTTTTGGATATAATATTCATTATAAATTGAATATTATCCACGATATTGCCAGTGCTGTATAATAAATAGAATTGACGCAAATAAAATAAATCCAAGATAAAATTAAGGATTTACATCCAATATTGCCAAATATGTTGGCGTATGTTTGTTCTCAACTGTCCAAATCCCATGTAGGTCCAATTTACAGGTCATTTTGGAAAAGGCAATTAATGACAGGCTGTAAGATGTTGGCTAAACAAGCACACTGGCCTTTGTATGCCAGTTATTCCCATTACGTCTTGTCAAACTTGTCCGAGTTTCTAACTTTGCCATAAGTCTTGCCAGCTGAGGGTTGCTACTAATAAGTTATTAACACTTCAGTGCTCTAACTTGCAGCCACAAAGGCCGGTTTAATTTAATCACATATTAAGAACGAAGGTATATTTTTAGATAATAATATATAGTGAGTGTCTAAAGTCAGGACCCCACTAACTTTAAAATCATTTTGTATATTTTATAAAAATTTATAGATTTTGGAAGACAACATAAACCAAATTTTAGGCAAGAAATAACATATACGAATGTGAGAATAAAACGGACGTATATACAGGGTTATTTTTAGGTTGGTATTTTCCTTTTAACACTGTATAAAATGCAACATTTTGTAAATAAATTATGTTCGGAAATGCTTTCCTTCGAAATAAAGGTGCTAAAATTTTAAGAAAAATGCCTTTACATTAAAATCAAAAAATCAGGCAAAAAGACCCAAAAATTTAGAAGAGCAAACAAAAAAGGTCTGCCAAAAAAATCCATATTTTGATTTTCATTGTACCTTTAATAAAACTACGACCAAAAAGCAATTAAAATGTTTTTCCATTTAAAAACCCTACTTCACTTGCCATCAAACGTTAAGTTAAGATTGATTAGTAGAGTAGTAAACTAGCATTTTTAAATAAAACACTTGGTACATTACATCACCATTAAAGAGATATTATTTTAAAGAGCTTGCTGAAGCACCGGTTGTATCGGCAAGCGTCGATCTCGGAGTTAAGCAGGTGGAATGCGCGCCCATAATTTGGATGGGTGACCGGCACCAGCCGGTGTTTTGGGCAACGGCACACGGTGTTCTGCTCGGGATGCGGACCGAGCCCAACAACCATCAAGTTATGGAATGAATAGTTGTGGCGGATGCAGGAGGGGTCAAGGGTACAATAAGCCTTCAGGCTGCGGTACCACCTGGGGGCGGTCGTCGGACCTGGGTGGGATGACCCCGAAAGGGGTGGAAAAAGAGCTTTAAAAAAATACCACCTTTGATATCTCTATCTCTTGCTAGTTTTAAAAAATATGGCCATTTAAATCCTGAAAATTATGTTAAATTTGCATTATATTTTCAGCTCTCTAAGCTATAAGCACTGAGTTTAGTGTCGAGAGATAAAATAAAACAGTATATCTACTATTTTTTAGATCTGGATGACCATATTTCCAAAACTATAAAAAGATAGATATTTTTAAATGTTATTTTTCATAAAGCTCTTTAAATCTCCAAATTAATGATGATGTAATATACCGAGTGTGTATATAAAAAAATTGACAGTTTACTCTTGAATTCCGGGAGTCTGGCCAGGACCCAATCTTAACTTGCGTTTTTGACGGTAAAAAACTCTTAAAGGAGTGACTTAGTCAAAAAATTTAGCAGAGAGAACTTTTTGTAGAGCGTTAATTTTTCATTTGAATATGCAATAAGTAGATTCTTTTATTTATTTTGTGTCTGAAGAAAAAATTAAAAGAAAAAAGTCAAAAAATCCCATGTTATTTAAATAGTAAAAGCAACATTATGTCGGCACGGTTTTAAATTAGAATTTAAGAGCATTTTTACATTGGATATATTTGTTTAGGCTATAAACTAAAAGTTCAGGGGGCGATCGCTAAACGCGCACTGTAACATACCATAAAAATTACTGTTATTATACTTTTCTGTTTTTTTAATAAAATATAAATGCAATGCAGCTTGTACATTGCTCTTTAAATCTATTTTCAGAAAATTTATATTTTTACAAGCCCTAGAGTTTTTTTATCATTTATAAGATAAATTTGACAGAAATAATTAAATAAATTCTAACATTGACATGAAAGATATTGGTAAAATGTGGACATATCCCTCTTTAACTGAAGAATCCTCATTTCGTAATTTTTCTAATCATCCGGCCAATTCTTGTGCACATTGTGCCAGCAGTGAATTCAGAAGCATGTCTGTGCAGTCTCTTTAGAACGTCTTTTGCCACAATATACACGGTGTTCTTGAGTTGTACGCAGATAAAACAGATTAGAATTGTTAAATTCCCGGACTGACATAGTCGAGTTGCTAGACGGGGTGACCTCATTACAGATAGGTAAAAACCACTGATCTCGATGGATTGCCAATGTTATTACCTGCGCGAAGCAAAAGTTACATTTCATGGGCCAAAAAACCTGTTTGTACGCAAGCAAATCGAGGGTGAACGCACCTGGCGCCGAACAGACTATCCGCATTATCGGAAAGAGTATGTCGACGGCGCGGCGTCCTGGTTTCCTCTTCGGAGTACGGTAGCTAATAAGCGTCACTGTCAGACCGCGGACGGAGGGTACGGGGTGCCAGTGTTTGTATTTTTGCCACGGCTTTTAAGTGCGCATGTTCGTCCACCTGTCAATTGTTTATTGCGCGAGGCGAAAAATGCTTCTTGCACTGCGGATCTAAATGTGAGATTATCTATGGTATAAACCCAACATCACAAATTATTAGGCATCCCTCATACGGTCAATATTTTATTATAATATACGGGTGTCTCTAAAGGTGCAAGGAAAAAAGCTACCATACATTTCTGAGGCTAAAATATGACGATGTAACCCAACTTACCTTCAAAAACTGGATAGTTTTGGAGATGCAGGTTTTCAATTTTTTTCTTGTTTTGGTTCTTTTATAAATAAAATTTGAGATTAATAGGTCCATTGTCAAAATATTCGGCTAAAAGAGGATTTAGAAGGTTAGAAATAAAAATAATATATCAACTTTATTGTTAAAAATATTTTTCTTTAACATATTTTACGTAAAAGGTATACCTGATAAATGTTGATTTAATCAGACGTTTCTAAGATATTTGGATTAAAAAAAAAACACTTTTTGTAAGGCGAGGTCTAAGCTATCCAGGGGTTTCAGAATTAGAATCTTTTAGAGTATGAATCATTACGTTATTAAAAAAATATGTTTATATATACCTAAGCCCTAAATGTCTTAACTTTTGAGATACAGAGTGGTAACAAAGCTTATATTTTTGAAACTTTACCACCCAGTATCTCAAAAAATATGTCTGTTAGGACATAGGATTATTATTTTTTAATTACTAATAATTCACACTATTTGTTTAAGATACCGCAGTTGGCGCCTCAAAGTTAACAATCAAATTAATAGCAAATTTTTATTTTTCACCTTCCAAAACCCCTTCTAGCCAAATATTGTGACAATACACCTATTATTACCAAAATTATTTACACAAAACTAAAACCAGAATACATTTTTTTAACACCCTGTATTTTCGAAATCATCCACTTTTGGACAAAGGTAAGTTTGGTTAGATCGTCATATTTTAGCCTTAAGATTCTTTGGTACCTTTTTTTGCACCTTTTAGTGACACCCTGTAGAATAAGATTTTCAGTGTTTCATTACATGATATTAATTAATTATTTTTCTACTGAAGACAGAGTATAAGTGGGGGCTCATGGTTAGTTTTGGTTAGCAAGATTTTTTAATGCCTAATTAAACCTAAAACTACACACCTTAAAAATTTCCTTATAAAACATGGAGCCAAATCGATTTGTTTAAATTGACTTTTAGTGCGTTCTAGACTATATTTATGCCCTTTTCTCTAGGGCTAAAAACAATATATTCTACATTTTTTCCACTAATTGTTTAGATGCCTTATTTTAGCATTTTTATGAACAAAAATAGTTTAAACATTTACTCGATAAACTTAAGAACCTATACAGAATATAAAGTGTCTATAAAATGACGGTTCAACAATAAGAAAATATACTGCTTTAAAATTCAAATTGATCCAAAACGGCACCCTCAGTTTTTAATTTGCTTAAGAGCCAATAAAACCTAAACCTCCATAATTTGCCCTTATTTTTTTCCTTAAATCTTATACGTTTTCGATTCATTGAAAGTTTTCCACAACCGCTTAAAAATAATGACCCAGACGTATTTTCTTTCGATTTCCAGCTTTTATATAGACTTAAAAAGCCCCTTAACACGATTACCATTTCCCGTGGCCAAAATAAAAGGCCAATCTATTTGGAGTTTAATCGGATTTCAGCCATTCGTCTTGGTGCGATGGTCAGAATTAAGACAACGCAGGCCAACAAACCGGAAAGGGTCAAATGATGATTGGTTTCAAAGATTATCTTTATCACTAAAAGATTTTTTTTTATCTTGGATTAATGCTTTAAATATATTTAGTCTTTATGGGTATTTTTCAGTGGCGTTCCGTTAGTCGCACAATAACAGTATTTGGTGTCGTTTTTTTTTCTTGAAAGGCACCTGACTTTTTTAGCAGAGGCATTAGCATGTTACGGCAATAAAATATTATAATATTTAGTGGTGCTGATCCAAAATATTCAGTTTTTTACTAATGAATAAGTAAACTTGCGGAACCGAGGGGTGAATGGGAATGCTGGGTTAGGTAAAGTGATTATAACTAAAATTTTGTTGTATTGTTATTCTTTTGTTATAAAAGTCTATATCATGGCCAAGTATGCAAAACTAAATTTCAAAATTAAAAACAAAAACTTAAGTTCTAAAAACATAAAATAAAAATCCAACTACACCACTGGATTTTACCTAAAAATATCTAATAGTCTCAATTTTTACTTTTGTTGTAAGTTACAAGACAACTTAAATACGAGGAGGTTCCAAAAAAAAAAAAAAAAGAAAAAAATCCGCTTTATGGTAAAATTTAAGGAGCCATGAAAAAAATTTTTAGTGTCTTCCTTCGTAATATCAAAAAGTAGCAACAGTTTGCGAGCCCGCAAGTCTCTATCAATGACTATGATACCCTAGGCCGTAAAATTGAAATATGCTTATGATTTTGTTGTAAAATGTAGAGGGGAACCACCTGTATCCTTTACTTATGTTTAAAATGCCATAAGCTTTTTGTGGCTCTGTATATTATAGCTCCCGTAAAAGGTTCTATTCTCTCATATTTACTTAGAAAAAAGATTTTACCTGATTAATATCGCTACCAGCAGCGGTTTTAAGATATTCCACATCAAAGGTTTTAATTTTTTACAAAAAATTGAATTTCAATTTCTTCAACATTTATTTGGGTCTCCCAGATTCTTGAGAGAGATTCTTCAGGCCGTGAAATTGAAATATGGCTTATGATTTTGTTGTATGAAAATGTAGAGGGAACCACCTGTATCCTTTACTTATGTTTAAAATGCCATAAGTTTTTGTGGCTCTGTATATTATAGCTCCCGTAAAAGGTTCTATTCTCTCATATTTACTTAGAAAAAAGATTTACCTGATTAATATCGCTACCAGCAACCGTTTTAAGATATTCCACATCAAGGTTTTAATTTTTTTACAAAAATTGAATTTCAATTTCTTCAACATTTATTTGGGTCTCCAGATTCTTGAGAGATTCTTCAGGCCGTGAAATTGAAATATGCTTATGATTTTGTTGGAAAATGTAGAGGGAACCACCTGTATCCTTTACCCATGTTTAAAATGCCATAACTTTTTGTCGCTCTGTATATTACAGCACCCGTAAGGTTCTATTCTCTCATATTTTCTTAGAAAAAAGATTTACCTGATTAATATCGCTACCAGCAACCGTTTTAAAATATTCCACATCAAAGGTTTTAATTTTTACAAAAAAGTTGAACTTTCAATTTCTTCAACATTTATTTGGGTCCTCCAGATTTTTGAGAGATTCTTCAGGCCGTGAAATTAAAATATGAGGGCTTCGGTATCGTTACTTAGGAAGTAACCATTTGTAAGATTTGATTTCAAAAAATAAATAATATTTTAAATACGGCATAAGGTAATAAGAGGGAGATTTTGCGCAGAAAATGAAGACGTCGGTGGCCTCTTTACTAAACGCGGACCCTATGCATACATACCATATACATTTCCTAGGCTTAAAAAACTAAACAACGATTCTTGCCTGAAAGTTGAAAAGTTGGATCGTTTGCGAGATATAGGGTGTCAAATTTAAAAAAAAAACAAAAACAAAATAAAGACTTTAAAACCATGTATCTCGCAAACGATCACTTTTTCTACAAAGGTAAATTGTATTAGATCGTTGTATATATTTTGGGCCGAAAAGCAAGGTTTAGCTCGTATCAATATTTAATAGGTATACCTTGTGTGCAAAAGTATAAGAAAAAGGAAATTTTATACTGGAGCTTATGAAATGCCCAAAAAACCTAAGTTTTAATGTAGACATTTACGAGACTTTTTGTAATTGTGGTGGTATATTATAAAAAACTGTTAAATTATTTTGGAAAAAAAAAAAAATACGGTGAGGATATTAAAAGTCGTCCCCCTCCCTTTACCTTTCAAACGAGGACAAAATATCGAGGTCGAGTAGCAACCTTGGAGGAGAGTGGCCTCACCCCTTGACGTGAAAACAATTTCCTAGTACCTAGTACTCAGGAGCACTACCAATATTTTTATTTTTTTTTTTTTAATGGAAAGAAGGGTCAAGTGGCACCTCGTTTGTAGGAAGGTCTTTTTTAATGCTACTTTGTTTCTTTTTTGAAAATTCTGTTCAACCGCTCCAGACTAGGAACTGTTTGAGGTTTGACTTTAAATTGTGTAAAAACAATGCGGTTTTAACGAACTGACTTGTAAGTCTCGAACGGCTGGGCCGATTTTAAAACCTACAAAAAGTGGCGGTAAATAGGGAATTAATGGGCCTTTAAAATACATTGCTACATTTGGAACAAACGATTGTTAGTGCCTCCCCTTGATGGTAGGTCACGTGACAGAAACTATTTTTATGCCAAAAAATAGTTAAAACATTACTCCTTTATTTAAAATTTTATTTGACTTTGATATCTTGTCCTGTTTAAAAGTTCTGGGGGAGAGAACAATTAAAACCGCACTGTATGTACTAAACTTCTTGCAAACGCTTGTAACTCTAAAAATAAATGAGCCAATTTTTGGAAAATATGAATCGTCGATAAACAGAGAATTAAAATACCTTTAAATCCAGGTGCTACACTTGAGACCCCCCTTCCATTTGAAAAAAAAGTTGGTCCTATTTAAAGTAACATGCTGGATGCGTGCTACTTGCTACTTGTCCTAGCCACTTTGGTGTGGGCTCTCCCTACGACATCAAAATTTTGCGTGAAGCACAACCAATGTGCAAACGTCATATGAAAACCATTTGTAAACAGTGCCCTAGCTCCAAGACAACAAGAAGTAACAGAATCAGTAGGGCACTCGCCTAAGTGGGATTTTTCTTAAGTATATATTTTACCAATGTTTCGTTTGTCTATGATGAAAACTATAATTTTGTACTTATCTCTGTAGTACAATTTCGTCAGTAAGCGTCTTCCAAACAAGCCTAGGTTTATTTTGGCGGTGAAGTTAAACAAAACATAAGTTTAAGGAAGTCAGGAAACAGCAACAGCTCGCCTAACACTTGATAATAGGATTTACATTTTGGAAGTATATATGTTGTTTTAGTTGGCAAGACAGAACATAATGCGATAAGGGAAATTCAACTTCATATAACTTAACACAATATGATTGTAAACTTAGGCATCGCTGCATATTATTAACTTAAGTAGTTATTTCTATTATAGCAATGAGAGCTACATTAAATTGTGTTCTTACTCGTAAAGTATTAAAACTTTATCACCTAGTCTATGTGTTTGTTGCTAAATAGCTAAATTAAAAGTACTTTTATGTTACCATAGTGGATTGCAATATACAGGTTATTTTAAAATTCACACATATTTAAAAATACGTTTTCCAGGTCAAATAAAATGTTTTTTTTTTTCTATAAAAACACGTCCCAAAAATGCAACCCCATCGAGATACTACTATCGTAAGTTGCTCACTTAAAAAAACTATAATAATAAAAACATGTGTTTATCTCTCCTAAATGAATTAATATCTTGGATAAAATGTATTTTTTTTTTCAAATAGGTTTTTGATTCTTCTTGAAAAAGCAATATATTTATTCCAAGAAATTACATTATCTTTTCAATAAATTATGTTCTTTTTACAATAAATTCTTAAAACAAATATATTATGTTCTTTAAATAGGGCACAACTTGTCTTAAATTAAGAATTTTTAGTAAGAGCTGATATTTAGAAAACCTATTCTTACCGAAAATTAAAATATCTTCACCCAAGATAAAGTAGTAGTGTTGCTAGGTGTCTACTTAAAACAAAGTTTAAATATTAGTGTTCAAATCATACCGTCTGCAAAGAAAGCAATACCACTCTTAAGTTAAAAAATTCACGTTAACTTGACTGAATCCATGTTTATGTTTTTACTAGAAATATATTTTTAGGAAAAAATCATTTAGAAATAGAAAGAAAATATTCTTCTCTGTTATACACAAATCACGAATATTGTCATAAGTCAAAGCAAATTGATTTGTGGTTAGGGATTTCTTTTGTGTGAACTATCTCATGTTTTTTTGGATTTTTTTTTGTGTACGTAAATATTTCCTTTATTCAACGCTTGATTTTCTCAAAAATAATTCGCTGTATAACAAAAACACCAGAGACCAAATTTTAATTTTTCTCTGACCAGCTTGCTCGTATTTTTTAATCCCCACTATGGTACTGGGCCTCTGAACAACCAGGCAAACAGCGCACCAGCCAAAACTCAAAGTAATAAAAATTATGCATTATAAAAATAAATAAATTTTGGCGATTTCAGCTTGGATTTGAGACCAAAATGTAGATTTTATTTTTTTATCTCATCACGAAGGCTGGAAAGCCTAAATACTAACGTACCGTGGGTGTCTTAAGCAGGGTAAGAGGAAGTTTGTTAACACGGGACTTAAAAACTTGAAGATTTGGGGGGAAGGAAAGACCTCCGCTGGCAGCAGGTTCCACAGTCTAGAAACTCTAGGGATAAAATAACGAACGAAATGGGAAGTTCGGGGCCTGTCCAATTGGAACCTATAAAGGAATGCTTATGTGCGGCACCACGAGTTTCTCTGTTGGGAGCTGCAAGAGAGGGACTATACTGGATAATTCGTCGAAGCAGAAACCGTAAAAGTATATATAGAAGAGTCGATAGATCTCCCACAGCTCGACGATGGACAAGAGAAGGAAGTCTTTGAGTAAGTAAAGGATCATTAATAAGACGAACAGCCCTTCTTTGAATGGCATCAAGAATGCTGAGGGTTGTAGGGGATACCATTCCCCAGACATGAGAACAATATTCCAGAGAGGGTCGAATTTGGGACACATACAAAGTGTATAAATTGAAAGGGAAAAATACTTTTGGCTCGGAAAAGAAATCCAAGCTTTTTGGCGTCGCGGTGGCTATAGGTACCATGTGTTTATGCCAGTTAAGGTTTTTTCAAATGTGACGCCCACAAGGTTAAATGTGTCCCCGCTCTGCAAAACCTGGCCACTCATAAGCAAAAATTATGTAACTTAAAATAATTACAGCTTGAATGAGCTGCATTCAAGGACACATGCTTATAAAAAAAACATATATTTACTTAAAAATATGCATTTTGTAAATCTCAGTTAGTTTAGTTAGGTCGTTTAGCATATTTTGCTAGCTTAAACTATGCAAGATTTATTATAAAACATGCAAAAAAATTTGCAAAGGCAATAGCACATGGTAAGTTAAACTAACAAAAAGCCTAAATTTATTGAAAGTGGCTTTAGAATAATCCTAATAATATTGCGACAAAATATGACAGAATCTAGCAAAGCTGATAAATTTTAAAATCGGATTTTACTCGCTGGATTTAATTTAAACAGCAAAGTGCACTAACGGCGCCGCGTAACGTTGTTGCAACAATTAGTATTTAAAGTGATATTTATTAAAGCTGATTAATTGTTTGGTATACTTAGTACAAATTTTAGGATTTAAAAATTCACAAATGTACAAAACATCTTTTGTTTTGTTAAAATTGCGATAAATAACAATAAAAATACAAAATTTGAAAATGCAAAGTTGAAAGTGAGAGATTTCAACTACTATGGTCCCTCCCACTGCGTGGTGGATATACACCCCACGATTTAGTACGTGACCCAAAGCTCATCTAGGTGTCAGTTAGTCCCATATTTTTGTTGGTATAGAACGTGAGCATAAGATAGGTAATTGTGTTTAGCTGTTTATGAACTTTTATTTTTTAAAATTATAAAAGTGTTAGTATAGTGTCTTCTTAATTTTTTTACCGTTTAATATGGGATATAAATGTGTATATTTTACTGTACCAGGAGCGGAAAATTACTTTTTAGATTCCCAAAGGACCACTTGAGGTAAATATAAATGTGATATTTGTAATATGTAATAAAGTTATTTTCAATTAGTCCGTACATGTTAATGTGCAGGCTATAGATAATATTGCGCACATCAATGCTCACTTAGCCATAATCCTATTTAATATAAAAATGCATTAAAAGTATTTTCTTGATGTAGTAAGTTCTATTTACAAAAAAATATGTGGATAATTATTTGAAAGGTTTTTCTATAATGAAAATATATTTTTTAGCGCAAAGGTCTGCGGGAAGGGAGGATTTTTTGAAAAAAATCTGATGAATTATGAATTGTGCGGAGATTATTTAAAAAATAAATTAATTTCTATCTCGCAATAAAACGTCTATTTAATACTACCGTGCCGACAATATTTTTCAAGCCATTATCAACAAGAAATACAGACAATTCTGAGAACCTCCAAAAAAAAATACTATTTTATCAGGTAAATATTAAATAAATCTTAAAAAGTATTTTTTTAACTATTAAACATTAATACAAAGTTTTTACAAGATACTTAGACATGTTTAGAAAGTTATTGATATTAATGTGGCTAAAGAAAGGAAAATATTTTTTTATTAATAGCTGCACTGTCATTTTAAAGGCTATATTTTAAATAAAAAAACACAAAACTTTTTAATAAACAATTAAGCTGGTAAAACGGAATACCTTTAATTAATTTAATAAGCAGTTTTTAGACAACGCTTTTTTTTGTCAATCATTTTAAACCCCCATTAGTTTAATCGTTTGTTGCAACCAGATAGACATTTTATTATAAATTGATCTAAACATGACATTTACTAACAATATTTTACCTTTTAAAACATAGGTAAAATTTTTTAATTGAAATATTTTTTAGTTAAGAAATATTTAATTTTTCTATTAGTATATTATCCTTGTGTCCCGTTTTCCACCTAAAAAAGCTGCACAATTAATTACTACAAAACTATATCACCCTTAGCGCCTTGGTGCGGTTTAACCTTTACAAATTATAAATATTACGATCCATGCATTGATGCAGATTTTCCATTTATTCTTTCTCAAGGTCATAGAAACAAGTAAGCGTAATTCGCCGCACTTTCGCATCTGGGTATTCTGATAATTTGTGCTTTTACTTTTATTTCATAATTGTATTTTAGTTATTAATAATTTAGGCCTTTTGGGACGCATCTATAATTTTTTTAACTCTGTTTTTTTTCATAGTCACTTTTTTAACATTTAAATAAAGTTTTTTTCTGTCAAATCACGAGGTAACCATAAACCAACCTTGCATTTGATGCACATAGAAGGCAAAATTAGCTTTCAGTTTTATCTGATATATACCAGCAATAGGCTTTAACCACCATTTTTGCGTAATGCTATATACCGGGTGATGCCTCGCCGGGCGGGACATAGGAAATCCCATGTAATTTTTAATGGGGTCAATTATAGACTCCCCTAATTTTTTAGAAAAAAATTCTATTAAAGTTTATTGAAGAGCATGCAAATCTACGTCCATGGTAAAAACTTTAGATTTTTCTGGTTAACCCGTTTCCTAGTTAGATGCTAATATATTTTTAAAAATTGTTACATAATTATCGCCTCATATTTATGAACAACAATAAAAATACCAGTTAACGTTACATAACGTTGTCATTTAAAAATTTAGTGCTTTATTATTATCAAAAAATCGTACAGTGAACAGATTAAAGTTGTATTTATACAAACGAATTAAGTTAAGTTAAACCAAACTAGAGTAACAAATTTCAAGAACTTGTGACATTTATAATATTTACATGCTTTAATAAATTATTAATGTTATAACAATAATTAATATGTTGGAAATAAACTTAAGATTTAAAAAAAAATTCAAATATTCCCCCATTGACTGCTAGACAATAACCCAGACGTTCATAAAATTGTCTTCTTACATTGGCTAACTGGTAAATTGAAATTTTATTGCATTCTGCAGAAATAGCATTTTTTAACTTATCTAGATTAGAGTAATTTTTATCCTTGTATATCATGATTTTTAAATGGCGCCAGAGGAAGAAGTCATCAGGCGAAATATTAGGAGACCTGGCTGGCCAATTTATGGTGTGATGTAGGCCAATAACATTTCCATTAAAAGCATTGTGTAAATATTCCCGAACAGCCAGGGTATTATGTGCCGGGCAGCCATCCCTTTGGTGCCAAATTTCCTGATTTTCCCTGGATACATACGGGTAAAATTAGTTCTTCGAGTAGTTTCAAATAAAATTCTGCATTCATGTGGATATTGCATCCTCGGTTCGACAAATCTGTGTTGGTATTCTTTGCTCCAGTATCGGTAATTTTGATGATTGGGTTCATTGTTTAACGTAAATGTGCACTCATCAGACAAAACAAACAAATATTTCTTAAAAATTCCCTGTCCATGTTTGCCCTTTCCATCATGTCAAAACAAAATTCCTGCCGTCGTATTTCATCCCCATCCCTTAGCACTTGATGTCTTTCATATTTGTGTGAAATGTATTTATGCCTTTTTAAAATCCGGAGCACTGTTGATTGATCTTTTCCTATGACATCCTGAAGTTTTCTTGTACTCACCTTCCCTGCATTTTTTTATTCTTACATTTTCTTCTCTTTGATACTCCCTAGCTTCACATTTGCAGTTATTCTATCACTGTTCCCTTGGTCTTAAATTTTTTGATAATCCTATCGACTGTTGATTTTCCGGGTATCGGTCTATTCAGATATTGAGCAGTGAACATGTCTGACACCTTTTAGTAACTATTTCCTTGATAGTACCATTTAATCATCAATACTTTTCTTCAGTAGTATAACTCATGGTTAATCTTTTCGCTCTACGATTTTTAGATAATAATAAAGCACTAAATTTCAAATGACATCGTTATGTCACGCTAACTGGTATTTCTATTGTTGTTTATAAATATGAGGCGATAATAATGTAACAATTTTTAAAAAATATATTAGCATCTAATTAGCAAACGAATTTTTGTGTGACTTTTTATATTTCATTAAAAGTGGTCGTCCCGGAAATAAAATAATTAAGCTCTAAAAATCTAAAATTCTAGTATTTAGATTTTTGGATATATATTTTTAGAAGCTCAAGTTCTTATTCAATCCTCGGATGGAGCACATAAAAAGCTTTCCATTCTTAATTTTTAAATTATTTTTTGCCCTCAAAGACATGAAAAATTTTACACTACGCCAATTCATAGGTCGTATGGTTATTTATATATAATACCAGGCATATTTGTATGTTGAGGGTAGAACTCTTAGGCATCTCTCCTGAGACAAGTTATTCTTTTTTTTTTTAATGTTTAGGAAAGAGTCTCTAGATTAGGTTACTAAAAGTCTACATCGATTCCAAATATAAAAAATGTCCATCCTGTTTTTTAAGTTTTTATTTAATGACTTTTTATTTATGCGTTTACAAAAATTACCAATTAAATTCATTTAGGTTAAACACGCTATTTCGTATATTGAATTGCGCACCACTGTTGCAATATTGTATGGAGCTAGCTTACGCACGAGGCAGGTGAGCAGTAACAAATGGGTAAAAGGTTTGGTGACCTAATATTTTCCTGTGAATATTGAATTTGGCATAATTGGCTTCGGTAAAGAAGTATTCGCCAGTCATTAGTATGGCCATTAACGTCCGCGGCGTATGAGGCAGCGCGAGATTATGTCTCCAGCACTACAGACACCGACAGGGTTGCAACATTTCGCAAAAGCTGCTTTGGCCGACTATTTATGAAAACTGACCCGATCAGCTGTTAACCTGTTGACTGACTATCCTCTTAAATCGATCCGGTTTAACGGTTTTTTTGGACCGATGGATCAAAATTTTAAAAATTAAAGCGACAGGTTTCCTCCGCATTCACTTCCAGCACGTAATCGTTTTGAGGTCAAGTTGATTTTGGACCTTCAGCATCCCATTATTTTACTCTTAAAATAAGTCTTGAAAAAACTTGAAATTGGCAGTGTAGTTAGGACAAAAATCTTTTTCTTTTTTTATTTTTAAAAGGAATTATGAGAGGGACTTGACAAGGTCCTGAAGTTTTTGTTCCTTGGCATCAGTATTTGTTCATTTATTATTATTTTTAGTTTAGTTAATACCTATGTCCTAAGTAGTTGAATAAGATTAAGAGATAAAAAATTTAAAATGCTCTTTTTGGGGTGCAATCGTATTGTATTATTCTTTTAACCGTGTTTTCCTCCATATCAGTTGCATAGTTAACGAAAAACGCGGAAAAAGACTTTTTATTTACTTTTTAAAAATGAAATGTTTTGAAATTACACAAAAAATTCTTCAGACTCTTCATTGCATTTGCAGGAATTTCTAGGATAATAAATATTCACAGTGTAATTCATTGAATAAAAAAAAATTCTTTTCCATTTAGGTTTCGATATCTCGGAAATCGTCGTACTGGAATTACCAAAAAAGCACTTTAAAGCTAAATAGACAAGGGTATTTGACTTATGCATTTTTCGTAGTTCAAAATAAAAATACCATGGCAAGTGAAATATAAACAGTTAAGGAAGAAACATTTTTGTGCTTCATCTTGGGATTGCAGAAAAATTATAAAGAAACCTGTTGAAAATTACTTAAAATTTGGATTATTGTTCCACTTAATTCTTATAAAGAATGTCTTTTGTTTCTGAATTTCATTGTTCAGCTTTTAGTTTTTATTTTTAGTTTAAAATGTTTAAGAATCATCCCTAGGAGTTGAAACTTGTCCCAAGGTATTATCTTGGCTGTACTTGTATCGCCTCGCGGAACTCAGAAACTGGCGGAACGCAACAACACGAGGTTGATGGGTGCCAGGCAGCAATGCGGAATTCGAGGAAATTAAAACGCACGAACTGGTTGCGGTCAGCCGCGACATACGTCGGGCCAGAACCAAACCTTGGAGTGCCAAAGAGTACATTCCGGAGCGCGGTACAAAATTGCAAAGGACCAGCAAATACTGCACTGGGAAAGGCTTCCAACACATGCATGGGAAAATATACATCATCAGAGGACCCATGCACAAATAGAGCTAAAGAACTACTCAAAATGGGTAGGAATCAGCTATGAACACACACAGGTTTCCTCACCAGACATACCCAGTGAAGGAACACCTGAAGAAAACAGAATTATACAACAATCTGATTCAAATACAAAAAGAAGAAAGAATCTTTTACCATTATTAACGAAAACGAAGACGACCACTCTGTTACGCCCATAATAGTAGAATCAGAAAAACATAAAAAACGAGAAAAAATAGTTTGCCGCTGAGAAAGAAAAAAAAATTTTTTTCTCCTTCCTGGGAGGAAATGCTTGATATACAGGATGTTTCCGAAGGAAAAGGATATTTTATGAACATATTTAGAAGGTCAAAATAAGAGAAATTAAACCTATGTTTTAATCCGATTATTAACCGTCTCCGAAATAATCAGTTGTAAACATTTTTTGGAACTATTTTTTTCTTCAACACAACAAAGAAATACACTAGTTAAAGAACAAAATCTCCACCAATTTAGAATGTTTTAGAAAATACCCCACCAACTTTAATATGTTGCATAACAGTGAGAGGTATTTACGTGTATGGAACCTTTTTGAGTCGAAACGTTTAAAATCAATAAATCTCACAATCATGCTTGTCACGAAATTAGTTATTGACAAGCAATAAAATACCTTCAAACTGAAGTTAAAAATACCACACCAATTATTTGACATTTAGCTGAGTAAAATTTTAAATTTTTTTAGGTTATAACAACAATTTAAATTATGTGGCACGGTATGCGGCGTGGAGTGGCACGGCTAATTGTTGCAAGCCTGGGGGCGGCTTAATGCGAGTACCGGCATGTAAACATTTCGGATTGGATGACTAATAATGCGTAATTTGGGATTGCATTACTTACCGATATACCTTTAAAAATAGCTGAAACGATATAACAGCAAATTTTAAATTTGACAGTTTTCGGACAATTTTATGGAAACTATTAAAAATAATTAATAGTAATGAATTAGAATAATTCCAGTGGCGGCGCCAGGGGTGAGCACGGTTAGGCGACCGTCCGCTAAATGAGCACGAAGCAAAGAAGCGCAAAAAAGCCCTGTTAGAAAAAATCCAATTCTAATAAACCATAAGTTTAATTTATATTCAAGTAATTTGAATCACGGAATTCTTAAATAAATTATCTATGGCCGCAATATTAAAAATTAACAATATGTTGCGCTATGTATGCGCAAATATAAACTAAAACAGCCATAGGATTTTATCCTACCAATTGCATTTATTTAAAAAAATTTTTACGAAATGTATGTCATCTAATAAACAAAAATAGGATTATCACTAATAGTAAAACTAAAATAGGTGATTTTTTGGTTTCTATGGCCTACTAAGCTACAATTTTATTTAAAACCATTTATTTTATTACAAAAAATGCAATAAATTAAATATTTTGATTTTTTGACGCATGTTGATGTAGCTTTGCTTCTAAACAATTAGACATAAACATAAAATTTTGGTCATTAACAGGCTTTTCCTGATGAAAGAAACTTTAAATTTGTTTTTAGTGTTAAATTGGGTGTTTACCTTTGCTAAGACAAAAAATAAATACAGCTCCCAAACTCATAGGGATGTGAAACTTTTCGTGAGATTTGATGCGAAAAAACAAAAGGTCTTTTGTTTTTAGTTTATAGGATCCCAAAACAAGTTTTCAAAAATTAAAATTTTAATGTATTTAAAAAGAAAGAAAAGGCCAGTAACTAATACTAATATAAAAGATAGGAATAAAACAAGTTGGCAAATTGATTTTGCACCTAGATGCAATAATACAAATTACTTTCCAAGAATTAAAAAGGCATAAAAACTATTAAAAATTCCAAATTACCCCTTAGAATTGTCCCGGAAATCCAAACATTTTAAAAATACACAGTATTTTCCATTAAAAAATTAAAAATTGGGACCATTTCCGGTTAAACCGGAAGTACTTAAAAGTAAGAAATATTTAAAAACTCTTCTTTTTCCGTATTATTTATTTATACCAACTCTCATTTTGATATGTCTTATACTCTAACGGTTGTGGCTTGTCTAATAAATTCATTGACACCCAGTATGTATACTAACTAGATGCCGATTTGACCATACCAAGAAATTATTTTTTTATTTATTTTTTCGCAAAAACCATAGATCGAATGAAAAGTCAAGAGACCAAATTTGTTTGAAACTTAGGGAAATCCGAAAATAATATTTTTTCAGGTGCGCACCATTTTCTTTCTAAAAAAATAAAAAAAATCGATACATAGAATACGTCTTCAAATTTCCCAAAAATACCTGTTTTAGTAAAAAATTCATTTAAAAAAAATGTTGTTTTCCTATATTTTAACACCTTGCAGTTCCAAAGTAGAACGTATAGGACATAATATGTTCCTATAAAGTTTTTTTTCTTATTTTTCGCTGGAGAATTACTCCTTAAAGCTTGTCGAAAAAGTTAGTGGACATCCTGTATAAATGAAATTTTTTTATAAATTAGAGGTCAGTGGATAAAGGTGTTATGCCACTTTTAATTGTCTTAAAAATTTAGATTATAACATGTTTGGACGTATTTTTTTTTTGTTTATTTCTTACGGATTTTACGTCACATGCACAACAACTAATTATATATTTATTTACAGAAAAAATATTGACATATTTTAAGTTTAAATGAGCAAATATCAACTTATTGCAGTACAAAATTTTATATAATACCTTTATCCTCAGGGTCCTTATTCTTGACACTGGGGAACAGCGTTCTCATGAGAAAAGTGGACGGAGTTCTCTCGATAAGCTTAAATAGGTATTCTTGAACGCTCTCATCACACGACTATAAGAAAAACAGCACGGGACGTGAACGAACATTTTGGCGATGTGATGGAGTCCGTTCTCTTATGCTCGAGAATTAAGACCCTGACGTCTTCAATTACAAATAATTATAATTTTTCCCCTCTGAGAGGATTTTAATAAAAAAAAGAATAATTAAAGTTAAAAAAAATAAGCAATTGCTTCTTTTAAAACTTTAATAACTTAACTACTATCAAAGAGCTATTTACTAATTGCAATGTTTTTAAATACATATAAAGAAAACAAAAATTATGTAAATTGTTAGTAGTAGTTTTCTCACATTTTTTAAATATCATATTACAATAAAAATATTTAAAATTTTTATTACAAATTTACTTATTTTTTTTGTTTTAATAACATGCAAAGCCCTAGAAAATCCACATTTTATCAGAAGACGTGATTTCCGTGAATACATGAAATTTTTCACGTTCAACTTTACACATGTATGGGGGTGCTTAAAAGCTAATTTACAAGTTTCAATATGGTTAAATTAGGGAAAATTTTATGTTAAATTTCAAATAGACCTTATAAAGTTGCATATTTTAAATTAAAAAAATATATTTAAAATAGGTTAAATAACTAATGAGATGTGAAAAATTATGAGAGTAAAGGTATTATTAACATTGTATTTGTACTTTGGTATCTACCAAATAGGATTAAATTAGTTTATTTATTTTACTTAGAATATGTTTTTATTATCAAATTAGTGGTAGTATTATTATTTTAAAATTTCAATTTTATTCAGGTTTTTGTGTAACTACTTTATAATATCGCGCCAGGTAGTTATTTTCCTTAAACTTAAGATTTCTTTCGCAGGATTTTCATGTCTGGCCAAATTATAGCCACCTCAAGGCAAAAATTTACCAAGACTGTTATTTTCTTTGAAAACCGATAATAAAAAACTATAACTAAAACATGTTTTGGGTATCGGACTAGGCGGGTTACATGCTGTAACCATTACGATTTTGCCATAAGGTTTAAAAACTACATGTAAAACTTGTCCGACAAGAAAAGTGACGCGTTCGTCCAGTCCGACACCCGAAACATTTGTCATTAACGGACTGGGTTAATGCGTCGCTTTCATGTATGGTGTTATGAATATTCGTGGTAGACTAGTCAAAAGGAACACCCCTAAGAAGGTATTTAAAGTGTTCTTACCATAAGGTCCATTTAATTACTGGCCAAAAGACTATTATATAATTGTAACAAGAATATTTTTAAATCATCGAATTTCTTGATCTTAAATTTTATTGTTTTGCAATTTCAATCATAATAGTTTTGGGTGTAACTACTTTATAATATCGCGCCAGACGGCAATTTTCCTTAAACTTAAGATTGCTTTCAGGATTTTCATGTCTGGCCAAATTATAGCCACCCCAAGGCAAGAATTTGACAATACTTTTATTTTCTTTGAAAACGGAAAATGAGGTCCCTGCTTTGCCTGGCACGATATAAAGTTTCTGACACTTTGCGTGATAAAATCTTACTGAACTGTAAGGACCCTCTTTGTTGTATCAAAATTTTATAAAGGCGTGTGAAATAGCCGAAATGGTATTAATTTATTTCTGAAAAGAACTTTTTATGGACTTTTATAAAAGCTGCTCGGATTCTAAAACTGAATGTTGAGTTTATATACCTGTGAGAATAATATAAATCAGCATTGTTTTTTAATATAAAGTAGGCACGTTCAGCCAAATCGCAAGGTTACCAGGCAATGCGTGGAAAGAAGACGGTCCAATGCGTGTAGAACACTAACAGGTAGAGATTAAAGAAAGTATGCCGGTCTCGCTTTGTTGTTGATTTACTTGCCTATGAATCTTTTGCATTCGCTGAACCTGTATATAGGATATTTTTAAAGCTGAGATATTGGGACGTATGAATAAAAGTTAAGTAGGTGCCCATACTACAAATATAAGCATTTGTTTTATAATATCTACTTTAAATAAAAGTACCTACTCCAAGTCAAAGTAAATACTACGATATTTTCTGTAAGCCTCAATAAGGAAAAATCATAGTAGATGCTTCTTAGTATAGTACCTACTTCAGTTTTGTAATAAAAACTTTGAAGTAAATGCTAATACTTGGAGTATTAGTACCTACTTCATTTTTATTTATACCACCCAATAATTTTAAAAAATTGTAGAACCCATAAAGAACCAGCTAATATACTAAAAACTTATTTCTATTTCCGAAAATCAAATAGCGATAACTTTGGTATTTTAAATGAAACAAACTGTATTTTTTTACACTACATGATAACAAATAAAATGCCTTTTTAAATAGTATATGGGTTACCTCTACTTATTTTTGAAAATTATATTTTTACAGATTCTTATTTAAAGGAAATAACCACGACAAATTATCGATTTTCAGAATTTTAGTTAGTTTGATATAAATTTTACTAAAATTACAAACTTATCCTCTATACTACAAGAACTAGTTTATACAGTGTGTCCCAGGATAAGTGTTACAAGAGGACAAATGAATCAAAAATTTTAGAATTTTGAAACGTTCTTTTAGGAAAACCAGTCGCATGATTTAAAACTACAAAATGCATTTTTTACCCTTATTGGTAATATACAGGGCGAGTCATAACTAAAAATAGAAAAATTGTCTAACAGTAAAGCACCTTTATTTTTAAAAAATATGACAAAATTGCATAAGTTAATGTTATAGAAAATTAAATTTTATTTATAAATATAAAGTTTAGGTATTAATGTAGAAGTATTTTTTTTTTTTTTCATTAGATTTAACACTTTTTTAAAATACTTTGCTTATAACATTGAATTTTGGAAAATATTTAAAATTATTTATTTTTCTTTTAAACTTTGTTTCTTTTTTGTCCATTAAGTTGTAATGCCTAACGTAAAAAATTGGTAATAACATTTTTTTACTTTTATAATTTACCTTTTGACATAAAATTGAATTCTTTACAACATTTACTTGAACAATTTTCTTTTATTCTTAAAATTAAAAGTAGTTTACCCCTGGGCATTTTCCATATTTTTAGTTATATCTCGACCTGTATTTTACGAATCGAAGTAAAATTTTGTATTTCTTAGATATGCATCATGCGAACAGTTTTCCCAAACTTTCGTTTTAAAATTTAAACATTTTTGGTCCATTTGTCCTCTTGTAACACCTATCCTGGGACAAACTGTATGATAGTGGTAATAGAAGTATGTGAAAACCGTTATTGAAAACCTTGTGTGTTGTGCAAATTGCGCGTGTGCAGGTTTTATCCTGCAACTCTTTTATTGTAAGGGGACATATTTGTGCCAAGTCAAGTAAAAAAATACGTAAAGGACCATTTTCTATTAGCAATCCAATAAGTTTTAAATCATTCGTATTAACACGCTAGCTTTAATTATTATCATTGAAATGTAAAATAGTTTTTTTTTTTCTAACTAGTGCTGAAAATTCCACTTGGCTGCTGCCGAACGAGTTCAGTCAACTGCAGTCACATGCGGAAAAAGCACTTTCGGTACGTGTTAGAAGAGCAATTTTTTGTACGAGCATAAGAAAAACATAATAACCAAATTTTATTTTATTTTTTTTTTAACCTAGATCTAGCTAACACCCTATTTGTACTTATTATAATTGTTAGTAAATGTACAATTTGTGACATTTTACAGGTTAATTAATTATTTTAATTAAAAATAATAATTAAAGACTCTTTTTGTTGTGAAAATAATGTTGTCTGCAAAATGTGTTTTTTCACGTCCTGAGTTGGTTTTGGTAAAAGCATTTTTTGTAAAATAAAGTGCATGAATTTTTTATTGCGACTCGCTAATATTTAGTTTAAATCTTTGTACTTTTCCGCACTAGTGTCGAAAAGTAGTGAGGAAAAGTGACACTTTCTTTTTTCATGCAGGCAAATAAAATATATATTTAATAATTTGTTTTAAATACAAAGTGCGCTAGTGTTTTGTCAAATGTTTTTAAAATAAATCCAGCAATTCATTTTAAATAAAGAAGGTAAATGTCCATATAAATATTTATAGTTTAACCCGGATCATATTCCCATTAATCACTAGAAAAAATATAATATAGCTTCATGATAATCAGGCTGTATCCGGACCGTGCGAATTTATGACATAGTGGCGTTTAGTCGTATGAATACTAAACAGGTTATGCTTTTACACTTGAGAACTACTACCGAACCGACCATTTAGAAAAAAAAAAAACTTTTGCTTTTAATATTTTTATTTTGTAATATTCTGTTAAGTTATTATACATCTCTTTATAATTTATTTACATTTATTTGAAATATTTACTTTAACCTTACATAATGATGGCTTCGGAACGCAGGCGGTTGGTAATTTGTCACCACAGAGTAAGAATTTATCAGACTTTTTCCATACCTTAATTTAAATCAATTGAATAACATTCCAAATGTCACGGGTGCTTATTTGGAAACTGATTTTTCAAATATAAATTTTTCTATAAGTCTTGTAGATCAACCATTGCTTCCCTTGGATAATTACCATCCTGCCTTGTCTTTCGAAGTATCCTCTTTGGGTGAGAATTTAGATATGTTAGATTTTGACTTTGAGTATTTTAATTTTACTGATGGTAATTTTTCATGAAGTAAATGAGTTCATGGGCGGTTTCAATTGGGATCAACTAATAGTTTATGCTAATTTAGATAAAAATATAAATAATTTTTACGATATTGTTTTTACTGCATTCGAACTATTTGTACCTAAAAAAGATCAAAAAAACCAAAATTTGTATCACCTTGGTTTAATGATGAATTAAAAGGGTTAATTTTCAGAAAAAAAATTGCTCATAGAAATTTTAAGAGGTCTAAATCACCTGGTGATTACTAAATTTTTCAAATCTCGGACAAGAATGTAAAATTCTATCGGAGCAGTGTTATGGGGAGTACATAAAAAATATAGAAAACTACATTAGTAGCGACAGTAAGAATTTCTGGAATCATGTAAATTCAATAAGAAAAAATCGTACTACCAAATAATATGTCTTATAATACAGAGTCCTCGGATGTTTTGTAATAATATAGCCAATTTTTTCTCGGACTATTTCTCCACTGTTTATTCCAATCCAGAATGTAATAACTATGAATTAAAATGTGATAAAATGTGAATATTGGTGGTTGTGAAATTTGTATTGTAGACGTATAGCGGGTGTTGCATCGCCGGGCGGGACATAGGAAATCCCATGTAATTTTTTATGGGGTCTCTTATTGGCTCCCCTAATTATTTTAGAGAAAAATTCTATTGAAGTTTATTGAAGAGCATGCAAATCTACGTCCATGGTAAAAACTTTAGATTTTTGGTTAACCCGTTTGCCAGTTAGATGCTAGTATATTTTTAAAAATTGTTACATTATTATCGCCTCATTTCAAGAACAATAAAAATACCAGTTAGTGTGACATAACGTTGTCATTTTGAAATTTGTTACTCTAGTTTAGTTTAACTTAACTTAATTCGTTTGTATAAATACAACTTTAATCTTTTCACTTTACGATTTTTTGATAATAATATAGCACTAAATTTCAAAATGACAACATAATGTCACGCTTACTGGTATTTTTATTGTTGTTCATAAATATGAGGCGATAATAATGTAACAATTTTTAAAAATATATTAGCATCTAACTAGCAAACGGGCTAACCGAAAAATTTAAAGTTTTTACCATGTACGTAGATTTACATGCTCTGCAATAAACTTCAATATATTTTTCTCTAAAATTAGGGAGGCAATAATTGACCCCATTAAATATTGCATGGGATTTTCTATGTCCCGCGCCGGCGATGCATCACCCAGGTATAATGCTATTGTTGGGTTAAGAGATAATTTGTCCATTAGTCTAGTTAATATTCCTGTGATATTTTTAAAAAGTGTTGTTATAATATTTTGTCACATATTTTAGTAATTATTTTTAATCAATCGATTTCTTGTGGAAAGTTTCCGGATACATGGAAGTTATCATATGTAAGACCTGCTTTTAAAAGTGGTGAAAAATCTGTAGTACCTAACTATCAAGCCATATATAAAATTTCTTAATTGGCAAAATTTTTAAGTCTATTGTAAACAGTAAAATTAATCCCGAATTTCATAATGTACTTATTGATTTTTAACACGGGTTCACAAAAAGGAAAATCTACAGTCTCTAACTTGTTACTTTATGAACAAGATCTTAAAATTGCATGGAAAATTAGTATCAAGTTGACTCAGTATATACGGATTTTTAAAGCTTTTGACAGACAGGGTTAACCATAAACTATTGCTCCATAAATTGAAAAGTTATAGTATTTGTGGTAATATGTTGGGATGGTTCAGAAGTTATCTGAGCAATCGTAGACAATTTGTAAAGATTAAAAATTATTCCTCAAGAGAATTTTAGTAACGTCTGGGGTTCCGCAGGACTCTCACTTGGTTTCTCTGCTTTTTAATGTATTTATGAATAATATTTCTGATTTTATAAAAGTTTAATGTTTTTGTTATATGCGGATGATCTAAAACTGTATAAAACGATTAGCTCATTGAGGGACTGTATTGAATTGCAACAGGATCTTAATGGTTTAAATGAGTGGTGCAGAATAAATGTTATGGATCTTAACATTAGTAAGTGTAAAATTATGCAATTTTATATAAAAAAGAACATTTTAAATTTTGATTATGGAGTAGGTGACACCATTTTGAAAAAGGCTAATGTTATATAAGATCTTGGTGTATTCATTGTCAGGGAACATAGCTTTAATTATCATATTGAGTGTATTACGAATAGAGCCTTAAAAATGTTAGGATTTATTAAAAGATCATTAAGTGATTTTTTTATGGTTCATATGTCAGGTCTATTTTGGAATATGCATGCCCGGTATGGTCACCATACTATAAAACGTATGTTGATCAAATTGAGCTTGTCCAAAGAATATTTTTAACGTTTATAGCTTTTAATATGGGTATTTCGGTTGAAAATATTATATATGAGGCAATTATGAATGTATTAAATTTACCAAGTCTTGAGAAGAGGAGAATGCTTATTAGTATTTATACGTTGTATACAATTTTAAATTGTAATAATAACTGTAGTGACTTGCTAGGTAAAATATGTTTAAACACTCCACAAAAAACACTTCGACATGTCAGCTTGTTTCATGTATCATTCCATCGTTCTAATTATGGGTTATCATCTGAATTGACTGGATTTTGTATACATGCTAATGTAAGTAGGGATGGTTATTTAGTTTTTTTTTACGACAGCTTTATTACTATTAAGCGAAAAGTAGCACAAGGTTTATTTAAGTAGGAATATAATCGTTGATCCCATTTTATATTTTGTTTATGATTTGTAATTATTTATTTATTTGATTATTATAATTTCAATTTATTTTTTCATTTTTTCATTCACATTCATTAAAAATGGCTTATTCGTTAATAAATTATCTATTTATTTATTTATTCATATAGACACGCGGTAGCGTATCAAACCAACTTTAAGCGTGCCGAGTTTAATATTACACAAACCACTCGGTTCCACTTTTGACCCCTTCATAACTCAAACCCTATTTATCGTAATCAAATAAAACTATGTTTATTTATTTATATTCAAAAGACAACTAAAAGCCCAAATTTCATAAAGTGTTAGCTCAAACGGTTGTAAAGATATGAAGGTCCAAAAGTCGTTGATTTTTAACTGACTGACATATAGATCAAAACCCAACCCACTTCCAGATGACCTAGGAAGATAAAATTTGGAATCCAGCCCGGCAATTGTGTTTTTGTTTTAATAGGTTTTTTTAAATTAATATTTCAAAAAATCAAATAAATTATAAATATTAAGTTCGATGCAAACTGACCAATTAAAAATCCGTTGTTCAGTGATTTATTTACTTGTTAAAATACGGTGCGGGGTAAGTCGCTCGCTACGGAGCGCTGATGCTACGCCTAAGTCATTTGATTACAAGGATACATTTTAAAACCGAGACACGTCCGCACAACGGTGCAGGCTTTGTTGTGGTTATGTGTGGTCAAACCCTAAAACTGTGTTATTTTTCGATCAGGTGTAATTTATAGCGTGGTATAATTGACCCATATTACTGCAGTTTAGTTAAATACAACACTTTTTGCACCGCATCCCTCTACAATACTCGTTGCGGTTATGTGTGGCCCGACCGTAAGGTGTGCGACGCGACGCAGTACAGTACGTTCTTTTGTAACTTATTAAATTAAACTATTACTATTCAGCGCAAATTGACTAGCTACGCGCCTACTCGTAAAAGCATTGATTTTGGGGTAGTGGCACAGTTTCTTGCGTCTCACGTGTTAGACTCGTCTCAATTTGCGGCTAGCCTTAAAGTAGGTTAGATTAACTTGGCCAGCTTTTAGCAAAATTAAAAAATATAATTAAATTAGTTAAATAACTTTATAAAATGACTGAGGTTATGAAAACTGGCCAAGTCAAATCTAATCTACTTTAGAATCTCATATATATTTAGATTTTGTACATTGTACAATTATATGTCCTGCACCTGAAGGAAATAAAGCACCTCCAAAATAAATACGTTAAAATTATTTTTATAATTAGCATAGTTGGGTTTTTAAGTAACCGTTTGAAATGTTTCTAATAAATTATGGTCCAAATGTTTTTATACCGTTATACATAAAAAAGTAATATTTCTATTTACTTTTATGCTCTACATATATAAAAATAAAATACATGATTTTATTTATCCGGTTCCTTAGACACCGTTCGCGTGAGCTGAATAATATTACACCAGGCAAATATAAAACATATCCGGTAACTTCGTTTTTCCCAAATTCCCCAAAAATTTATAAGAAACACTCTACAAGGTACAGAATTTATACAAAAAAAAGGTTTATATATTTCATATTGCTAAATTAAGTTAGGTTTAACTCAATTTATGGTGTAGGATTTTTTTAAAGGCCCGAATCAAAATGACTTCAAGTTTTTGGGTTATAATAATCAAATTTCTAAAAATTTGTACATTTTTTATCTTCTTAATATTGATTAAATAAACTTTAACCATAGGTATACTTTAACGTTAATAAAATTTGACTTAAAAAAGAACTGTAATAGTAAATTTAATAATTGTTTACCGACTTTAAAACGTAGAGGTTTTCAATTCACCTGCATGTTTGTTTTTATTTTTGTGTTTATGTTACGCCATTACACCGGCGTGTGTAAACCAATTTTATTATTTTTAATTTAAAATTGTGTACTTCCGTGGTAATCCTATAAAAACCCAAGTTAGGATCGCGAGAGAGAAAGGTGCTCTCTGTCGTAAGTTATTCCTGCGGCAAAGCTGCCTCTAGGTAGGAAGTATGCTCGATAAAAAAGGGGCGCATTTAGAATCGACAACCTTGGAGCAAAATTAACCTCTTAACCACAGTAGAAAAGGTAATAGTAGTGTTTTTACTCAACAGTAAAAATCACAAGCACATGTAATTTGTTCTTTTTGCATCAAACCACTTAAATTGCCCGTGCTTGTGCTTTTTACTTTAGTCTGTGTCTTTTAGTGTATGTTTACCGATTTAATAGTAATTATAATAAACTAAAAAGCAAAAAAATAAATAGTTTGTAGGAAAATTAAACCGACTTTAAAACAATAATAAAACTAACCAAAAAATAATTAATAATAAAAAAATCATAAAAAAAGAAGTCGGGTAATAAAATATGTGCTAAAGTCTCTATGTTAATAGAGAAATATTGCACAGTGAAATAAGACCAAGCACTAATAATACCGGATTTATTTTGACATATAAGCTTGCGCAGATGCAAGGTGGGATGAGAACTTCTTTAATAAGAATTGTGCCTTATTTTGGACTATTTTTAACTTCAAAATTGTTTGTGTAAGCAAATAGCTGTCGACCACAAAGTTTTTAGAAATAAAAAGACTTAAAATCTTACGTTTTCAAATGTATTTCTGTAATTGTGTATAACAAAACCCTACAACACAGGATCATTAAGAAAAACTATCTAAATGTTTGCCTCTTTTTTAGGTTAATGGTACTGTCAACATGATTTGCAATAACTTTAAATTATGTGTACAGACACTATTAATAACTAACAATAAGGCCGGTATAAATAATACCCGAACTTAATAAGCCAACTTGCAATAATTCTCTAATAACTAAATAAGCAAAAGCTTTTTATACTTTAATACCCTAAAATGCTATTTTTTTTTAGTTTTATTATTGTTAAGTCGCTTTATTTTTTTTAACTGTATATTTTAAAGCATCTATACAATATTTTGTTACTCTCACAAGCGTCCTATGTCAAATGGTATTTCATTGTTACACAATAAATAATATTAGCAACCTTGAATCAAACCTTTATCCCAAGATTTTCAGTCTGAGTTAAACCCCGGAACTGGGAAATAGTAATTAAAATTTGCCCTAAATGTTCACAATAAAAAAAATTGATTTAAAGTTCAAATTATCAGCTATAACAAATATTCTAAAAGTTCTTTTTTATTTTCGTAAATGTTTATCGGTCATAAGTGTACACGAAAGCAAACAAAACAAGTCACCTTAAAAGTTCTATAAAAGTTGGTGACAGGTAGGGTAACTTTGTTCCGGATAATGTTTAATCTTTCGGACATGTGATATCATCAGCTAGATTTTTTCCTATTTACCAACATAACTTTTGTACAACACAATAAAAACAAAACACATCTAGGTTTCTTTACGAAGTGGAAAATACTGAAATATTTGAACATAGAAAGTATCCAAGCCTTAAAAGTAGTAAAAAACATTATATCATATACCCGGTGCTAAAGAGACTACTAGCAAGCCTGTTATTTTCATAAAAATGTTAGACGGTTTTTAAATTTCAAATGTATGGTTGATTTTATGTGCCACATTCGGCACATAAAATCAAACACACAAAGCGAAAGTGCTTTTAACTTTGCTACTTTAAAATAAGAACCCTTTTTCCAGAAAAATGCATGTACCACATGTGGTACCTACCTTCAGGGTCGTTTCTAGGATGTCTCTCGCGTCGTGATGCAAAAAATATTTGTCGCGCTCCTACAAAAAATGTGTATTAAGGTTTAAATATTTTTAGAGACCAAAAAAAGGTCCTGGCTTTACAAAAACCAAAAATAATATGCTTTTCTAATCAGAAAACATCACTACCTAATTGTGCCCTTCATTTTTTGCACTTTGAGGCACGGCCCTGCAAACCTAATAGTTTTTAAGTTATTAATAGTAGAACGATATAATAAATATTTTCTTTGCTCGTTTCAAGGCAGCTGAGTGTTTTACTTTATTGTTTATATCCTAAAAACTATTAGATTCGAAGATGGGATTTAATTTACAAAAAATATTTGTAAATAAGTATTAAGTTTAAATTAAGGGCCTATAGAGAAGTGGCTTTCATCTAAATCAATAAAGTTCTTTACTCTCGAAAGTCAATTTTGTAGTACTTCCGGTAAAACCGGAAATTGTATTTTAACGGTAATAGGGTATAAGGTTTAATAAAAATGTATAAAAATTTTATTAGCTCTTTGTTACCATCATCTGTTTTTAACATATCGATAAAAATGACGGTTAACATAACATTTTCAAACGCTTTTTCTCAAAAACTAATTAAGATACGTATAACATAATATGGTAGAGGTATTTTCTTGCAATTGTTTGTAGAATTGAATTTTGAAAAAATATATAGGGTGTGTCATTTAAAATAGTAAAGTTAAGAGCACTACCGGTTAAACCGGATATGCCATATAACATCTAAAACATTAGAAATCTGCATCCTATCCAATCATATATTCGGTCAAAATTTCAAATTCATGTAACAGTTCTCAAGAAAATGACAAGATTGTTATTAATTACATGGGCAGCCGATATACTTCTATTTTAATTTTGCCATTACGAATTTCGTAAAAAAACAATTATCATTATTTTATCATTTTGTAAAAAAATGAGATTTTTAACAAAAACGGCATGTCATGGTTTCATTTGTTATAAAACTACATATTTTTATTTTTGTCTACTCGCATTTCCAAGCTTTTTACCACTTAAAGAAACGAGGCTTATACTATAAAGTAAAATACAATAAACTTAGAGTTTTATGACCACTGAGGCTTTGCACCAATTCAGTTTAATTATGTTTTTACTTTACACAGTATGATTCTAAACTTTAACTTTACAAATAAAAGATACATTGGTCATAATAATATTAAAACCAAAATAAATAAGTAAATTTATTTTAAACTGCTTTAAAAAACAGTTAAATTATCTCTTTAATAAAATATTTTGATAATTTTAAATTAGGTCACCAAAAATGTTTGATTTGGGGCTTCAGAATCAGTCAGTTTGAAAAACTTTACCTTTAAGAGATACCTATTTATACAAGAATGTTCGAACTCCAATAAGCCCAAATATCTCTTTAATGCCAAGCAGTATGAGACTTGTTTCGCTAAAGCTGCGTCCAAACTTGCAACAATTCGCCGTGACGCGCCAGTCCGCATCCCCGCCGCATAGCGCGGACGTGGATGTGGACCGAATTTACGTCGTTTCAAGGGCTTGGCGAATGGTTCGCTGGTAATTCAAAGCAAAGGTTGGTTACTTTGGACGGATGTTTGGCAAATTGTTGCAAGTCTGGACGTGTCTTTACACTATAGCTTCTTCAAACGTGTAAATTACACTAATATTAAAAAGTAAATAAAAATTTAAAACTTTAATAATTTTTAAGTTAAACATGTATTGGGCAAAGGATATTTTTGGTTTTTTAGCATCTATTTTTGTTATTTACTAAAAATAATTAACAAGGAAGAGTTGTTGACCGTTAGGTGGTCATTTAAAATGTACTGGGTGTTTTTAACTTTGTTAATTTCCAGAGATTCCAACAGAGGAAGCTGTTTCCCTTTATAATCCATATGTAAAATTTCGTAATCATCATTAAAATTACAGCTATAACGAGTTATCACAAAATTATTTTACAGCTTTTAATATTTTTCTTTGATCATTCGTCCCAAACATTTTGTACTTTTCGACACATCATTTAAACCCGCGTCCAAACTTGCAACAATTTGCCGCGCCACTTCACGCCGCGTACCCCGCCATAGCGCGGACGTGGACGTAGACGGAATTCACATTGTTTCAAGGGCTTTGCGGATGATTTGCCGGTGATTCAGAGCTTGTTGGTTTTTGGCGTCAAAGGAGCGTGCAAATAGGTTCGTTAGTTTGGACAGATGTTTGCCGAATTGTTGCAAGTCTGGACGCGGCTTAAGAGAAGCGACTTTTGTCTGTCGCCAAGTTTTATGTACGTTACAAATGCGTACGCGTGATTCGTTTTGTCACTCGATTAATTTTTTGGAAAGATATTTATGTGGCTTTATGTTACGAAATGAATACAAAAGTAAATGTACTCGTAGGCGCGCTTGTGGCTGCTCCGGTTGTATCGGCAGCATCGATCTCCGGAGTTAAGCAGTGAAGTGCGCGCCCATAACTTGGATGGGTGACCGGCGTTGTCGGTTTTAGGCAACGGCACGCGGTGTTCTGCTTGAGGGTGAACGAACGAACCGAGCAGCAACCATCCAAGTTATGGAATGAAGAGTGTGTGAATGGGAAGGAGTAGGGGTCAAGGTACAATAAGCCTTCAGGCTGCAGTGCACCACCTAGGGGGACGGTCGTCGGACCTGGGTGGGGTGACCCCGAAAAGAGCGAAAGAAAAAAATGTACCCGTGTCTCGACTCACCGCTTGCCTCGTCTGTCGCGCAAGTTCAAAATTATTATTTGGTTAACCCAAGTATGCTAAACGTATCTACTCCTTCGGTATAATAACGTAAAAACATAAAAGCTAATAATTAGTTTAATCCGAAAGTAACTTTTTGATTTAAGATTTTATGGCTAACAGCTATTACGAATTATCACAAAATTGTTTAACAGCTTCAAATAATTCTTTTGGACCATGCGTCCAAAACCTTTTGTACTTTTCGACACAAATCATTTAAGAGAACCGACTTTTGTCTGTCGCCAAGTTTCATGTACCATGTTTTTCTGCCCACTTTGTTTCGCTTGTCAGAAACATTCATGTCCAATAAACATTTTATATCCGCTCTTAAAGTTCAACTGTCTATTAAAGAAAGTTGTATTCTCGTACGTAACTTTAGAAGTTTAGACAGTGAGTTATCTCTTATACTTTGGAGAAAATTTTTTGTACTGTAAGTGTAATTATGGTTTAATACTCTGTTAAACAAAATTGCGCTTTCCTTTAACATTATTACCTGTAAAATGTTAAGAGTTTACAACATGTATTTTTACTGTTTTGCAGTGTGTTTGAAATTTTATTTTTTAATTTTAGGAGCTGACAACCTAATTTGCGGTCAGCTTTAAATCATCCGATTAAAATCCAATTTCTAAAATTAAAAATAAAATTTTGAATGAATATGGATACACCTGGCCCAAGTACCCCATTATAGTACTCTACATAAACATATCAGTTCTACGCTTTTTTACACTTTTTATAAGCGTTTTATCATAATGCCTTCTAGTTTTTTTTTTAAATTAATGCAATGAACAGTTACTCCGACATCAACTAAACTAAAAGATAAAGTTTTCCTACGACCACTTGTGAAAATAGCAAATAGCACACTGATTTCATGCATAGAAAATGCGTTATATCACACTAGTGTTGCAAAGTACTTTACAGCACTAGTGTTGCAAAGTACTTTACAACACTGGTGTGATACATACTATGATGTCATTCTAAAAACTGCTATTGGTTTTGCAAGTGACATATTTATTGTAGTGACAGTAAAAAAACTTTTTATTTACCTTAAACGGTAGAGCCCAAATTAGCGAAAATCATCTTATTTTATATTTATTAAAATTTACGAAAAAATAAAAACATAAACAAAAATAGACATAACCACAAAAACAACTTTCACTGACTGGCACAGTGTTGTCAGGTAAGTAAATTAAAAATCTCCCTTCTACCTTTGAGCACGTACTTTATAGAGGCAGCCTTGCCGCTTGACCGTTCGACCTAAAGCGCCAGAGAAAAAAGCCTATAGATCAAATTCCTTCCTCTCTTTCTTCGTGTACTCAAAAACTAGTTAAATCTTTTTTTAATCCCTAATTAAACCTAAGGCTAATACACACTTTATGAATCCACTTTCTTTTATCCATTCATAAATAGAATCAGACCCTTCCGACGTTGCCAAATGCTTTCCATATTTTGCATGGTAGCTGACGTTTGGTAGTCGTTTTCCTTACTTTTAGGACTTTAGGTTATGCATTTACAATTTTCATATTTTTTCTTAAAAATATGAGGAAAAACTGTTATTTTTACTTAATTTTATATGTGATGTTCAGTTTCATTAACTCGTTTTACCAATTTTACCCCACCCAGCACCCCTTTTCACTCCCCGGTCCCGTAAGTTTATTTACTGATATTTTTAAAAAACGGAATATTTTGGATATGCACCACTTACGTTTTATTTAAAAGAGTGTCTAAAATATGTAAGAATCGATAATTTTTAAAAACACTTATAATAGCAGAAAACCGTATTAAACTATTAGCGTTATTACCTAACAAAACCATACAATTTTTATTAAGTGAGGTCCTTTTTAAATTCCAAAATGATAAAAGTTATATATTGCTTCTAGGTAGGCGATTTTCGATGTAAAAATATTCTCAAAACAGTATAATATAGCAGTGAGGAAAAGTATATATCACACTAGTGTTGCAAAGTAAATATCACCCTAGTGTTGCAAAGTTCTCAATTGCTTTTTATTTTTCTGAACAGACAAACTTTAATTTATTTATTTTTTGGTGAATAATTTGTGGTCGTAGGAAAAATAGTGTACAGTACTCGTGTGAAAATGACTTTCTTACACTCGTGGGTTTGTCGCACTCGGCTAACGCCTCGTGCTACAATATTCCCACTCGTGTGAAATTAGTCATTTTTCACACTTGTAATGTAATATACTATACCATAACTTCCATTTTTTTTAGGTCATGTCTTACGTTATATAAAATGTAATTAGTAATTTACAGTTGCAAGCAAAAATGCATTTTTTTTGTTACTCAGATACACGGTTTCTTATAGTTTAAATTATATTTCAAAAATTGCTGCCATATTTATTTTAAGTGCGCTGGATTTAACGTTAAAAGTCAAAAATAGTAATTTATGTAACAAGTGCATAAAGTGATAATAATTTTAATTTTTGCCGCACAGCCATTATATTGCAACAAAAAATCATAACCTTCTTATTTTTTAAGAGGCAATTATCCTCTTCATAGATATGAATATATTATTTAATTTTAAAAAAATGGAATGTATTTACTTTTTTAGAAATTATACTAAAACAGTATGAATTCCTTTTTAAATTTCTTTGCAAATTGTCAAATTTTAAAATCAAATTTTAAAACTAGTGACAAATGAACTAAAAGAAATAATGACGAAATCAAAGGTAACTTGACTATTTGGTTCAGTTGATGTCGCGTTTACAGTTACATTGCACAAATTGATATTTAGGTTTATTGTAGTAGGCGTTAAAGCAAAACACTAATTCAAAGCATAAAGTGTGAAAAAAAAGCTTTGAAGTGTTAAAAAAGTATTTTTTTAACACTTTATGTAGTGTACTTGAATGGAGTACTTTAACTTCATGTTAACGAATAAAAAACAGCATTTTTTTTAACGGTAGTGGAAAAACTTTTTTATTTTCAATTAAATCATTAACAAAAAATCTTTAATTTATGACTTAAAAAAATTTATAATCATTTGCCCACTGATATTAAAAAAATTAAAATTTTTAAAAAATTTAAACTATCTGTTCAAAACTTGTTATTAAGTAAAGCGTATTATGTATTAAGAGAATACTTTGATGATAATTTTGATTAGTCGTACCATTACATAAAGCATGTATCTTACTATTATTAATATTATTATTATTGTTAATATTTTAATTTTATTCTGCTTTGTCAAAAGATTATTCTTTTATCTACGTAAATAACTATGTGACAAGACTATAAAAATCATCAAATTTGGAGAATAAACTTATCTTACCGTTTAGCCAATACTCTATATTCCCACTCACTTTACAAGCGTTTTTCTGACGTAAAGCGAAAATTGCTTCCTATAAGGAAAGATTTAAATAAAAAAAAATATGATATTTTGACTTAACTATACTCTGTTTACTATAAATTAAAAAAAACCTTAACAAAAAATGTATTTTATTGGTTTAAAAGGTCGGTAACCCTAGTTACCAAAATAATAATGTCCTTTATTGGTTTAAAACTTCAGTAACCGGAGTTACTTACCTACTAGCTATTTATTATCAAATTATTCTCTTTATACGGTAAAACAACGACCTAAGCGTACAACCACTAATGGCCGCCGGATGGTAAGGAACACTGGGGTGGCGTTATACCGTTTTTACATTTCGCTTTGGAAAATGCCGTGGTTTAGGTATATCTCTTTTAATTTATGACATATTGAAAATTTAACTATTTTATATTGTAGTTGAACTTTCATAATACTGAAAATTCACATGCTTGAGTTTTCTCAGGACTTTAAAAATGAAAATAAAAATGTATGAATGTACCCCATTAGTGGGGTACATTCATACAATCGGAGAGGGAACATATAGCATTACTATTTATACGTAATAATTATTGTTTTTAAACGTAGTTTTAAATAATCGCAAACAAAACAAATAGTAAAATTCAAAATTTAGCTTTACGTTACAGGTATGGTTATCTACCAAACACACTTAAGTTGTAATTTAAAATTACCGTTCATAATTTCCAAACAGTTATATTTATTAAAACTAAACATCTTAAAATGTAGAAGATTATTGCTTAACGATATTAACTATATAAAAAAAAACACGAAGATAACTTACTACACAGTTAACCAGGGATTTAGTAGTATCATCACTATGTCCAACTAATCAACTAATCTTTTATCTTTAACATCTAGAAACATAAGGTTCCTAGGTAATTGTCTAGAAACTGTCCGCAACTCCGATTTTGACGAAATTTGGTATACGGGGGTTTTTGGGGCGCTGATCACGAATCCGAAAGAATTTTTAGTCGGAAACGTTTCGTTTTCGAGATATATCATCATCAAGGTAGGTATTTGAACTAACCTTATTTTCACTATATTCCCCCTTCTTTTTGCACACAATTTTTGATTTTTACACAAATTAGGACACAACATTTCTGAAACACCCTTTACAACGTCGTTTTTTCCATTATTTTATACTTTTTTCCATTAAACTGCAAAGCTTTACTTTCGAACGTCGCGGCCATTTTTACTAGGGTTTTTTTTCCCACTATGCTGTCCACCTTGAGAAAACAAATGAATGGCGCCATAGCATACTATTTGAATTTGAAAACTTGCTTTTGAGATTTTTTACTTTTCAAGAGCTTCAAAAAGATGGCAAACAAAATAAATACTTTAGAAGAAAATATGTTAGTTTCATATCAACCTAATCATAGACGAAGTAAGGTTATATTGTTAAATATTTTTGTGCGGTACTTACTTAATTATGAATATTTTTAGATGATTTTTTATGGCTGGTACAGGACATTATAGGTCCGTTTTACAAATGGCCGGACTACATAAAAACTGCCTTGAAAAGTTCAAGTTTCAATTATAAAGAAAGAGTACAGATTTTAACTTTTTTATGTAAATGGTATTAGAGATGTTATGATTGAAAATGAAGGAGAAGCGAGGAGAAGAAGATATTTTAGCAAATGTGTGATGCACAATGTTTATGAAAATTTAAATGAGGATCTTAGAGAAAGTAGCAGTTATTAAATGCATTTTTTGTTTAAATAAATAAATTTAAGAATTTTAACGATTTTTAATTGAAACATTATCATAAATATATATATATATATATATATATATATATATATATATATATATATATATATATATATATATATATATATATATATATATATATATATATATATATATATAACTGAAAAATATGAATAATAAATAAAACATTAACAATTTACTAAAATTAAAGATTTTTGAGTGCATTAAAAAAGGCTGATAGGCGGTCCTCATGCCTGTGTTGCCTCTCGAACAGATATTCGGCCAAATATCCCACATAATGATACCCTCTTTTACCATATCGTGGGATATTTGACCTAACTTCTCTCCACACTCGCTCGATGTTTTGCGTATGAGCACCTAAAACAATATTTATAATTGTAGATATTTTACTTGTGCAAGATTTATTTCAATTAATAACTTACCACTCTCAGGATCCACGAAATTCAGACTATGGTTGACTGTCAGATGTCCGAACCCATGTCTGTTAAGGTTTCGATAGGACTTCCAACAGTCAGACACAATCGTGGTTCCTTCGAGGACCCATTCCCTAATAACCGTAATCAATGTGTCAGCGTTTCGGTTTGGTACTGGTATTAAAAAATTTGGTTTGTTCCCCTCTCAAATCCTCCAAACACCCACTGTCCCTCCACTAATCGACCTCGCTCATATTTTCTCCTCTCAAATTTTGCTTCATCGATTTCCACAATTTTACCCACCCCCTAGTTTTCTTGAATGTTTCTGACACCAGTCCATACATATCTAAAAAAAAAAATATTCAAAAATAAAAGTTATTCCATTTACAATAAATATTGTAGTTACCTCTCTGCAGAAATTGCTCCAATCTATAATTGTTTGTTTGGAAAATTTTAATTCCTTCTGCATAATCCTCACTCGAGGGTGAGGAAACAGAAGGAAATATGCTATGAACTGGCAAATTTTCTGGATGGGTATGTGGGAATCGAAAAAAGTGTGTTTTCTTCCATTTTCTTTAAATTGACACAATACCTTTTTTCTCTTGGCAAATTTTACATATTTTGCATTGCAATAAAACATTAGAGTTTTTTATTTAACAAACAAACTTTACCACATCTAGGGCACGAGCGAGTTTCTTTTAAAACGCCTGAATCGATTAAAAAATCAATCAAATTATAGTAATTCGCGACTAAAGCCAAAAGGAGATCAACGTAAACTCCATTTTGTTAGAAAATCGAGAAATCTCAACTTTCTTAATATTTCAAATTCAAATAGTATGCTATGGCGCCATTCATTTGTTTTCTCAAGGTGGACAACATAGTGGGAAAAAAACCCTAGTAAAAAATGGCCGCGACGTTCGAAAGTAAAGCTTTACAGTTTAATGGAAAAAAAGTGTAAAATAATGGAAAAAACGACGTTATAAAGGGTGTTTCAGAAATGTTGTGTCCTAATTTGTGTAAAAATCAAGAATTGTGTGCAAAAAGAAGGGGGAATATAGTGAAAATAAGGTTAGTTCAAATACCTACCTTGATGATGATATATCTCGAAAACGAAACGTTTCCGACTAAAAATTCTTTCGGATTCGTGATCAGCGCCCCAAAAACCCCCGTATACCAGATTTCGTCAAAATCGGAGTTGCGGACAGTTTCTAGACAATTACCGGTTCCTAAAGCACCCTGGTTTTTTTCTTTAAAATGAAACCTTTAGTTAAGCTACTTCTTATCATATCTAAACATTTGTTTTATAAAAATGTAATAAAAAAAATAATAAAAGGCAAGGGGCTCATTTATATAGCATGAATGTGTTTCATGTACTTGTGTATAAATTCATCCCTTCACATGATAATAATCAAAAAATATGCAATAAAAAGCTGTCCCAATTTATTATAATTTACACTTTATAATTAAGTACTTTTTTATTAATAAGATTAAGAATAAATAGTAATAAAACATCCAAAGAATAGTAATTGGTCAGAAAATATGTCAAGAGTTATGGTATGAAATTACTTACGTAAGGCAAAAACACATTTCCTGTTGTGCATACTTTCTTTCTGCCCGACAATTCTAAAACTTTCTAGTCTGTACACATATACATACATACATAAAAAGTGCTCACACCCACTTACGTTAATATTTTACTTCGTGTCGAACTTCAGATAAACTTATTGTATATAGGTGTCCCTTGTGTGTGAAACCACCCCACTTACCCCCCACATTTTTCTTACTTTGTTTAGGTACATAAAAAACAATAATAACTGGCATTTGTTTTTCGTCTCCCCTGAAAAATTTATAATTTTGCAGTTGCGTCGTTTTTCTTGCTGACTGCCAATATAATCTTTTTAATATTTTTCCTTTAATATGAAATTCATGTTTTTTCACAAAAGCGAAAAAGATTCCACCTAATGCATTTTTAAGAATTTTTAATAAAATTAAAATTTTTATTTATATTATAACTACATCAATACACGATATACCAGCTTACTTAACGGCATTACAAATGTAGATATTATAAAGATTGGATAAACATTTTAAAGATTTCTTGTAGTCAATTTTAAACTTGCTGACGATTTTCAAAGGTTGCGATGCACCTGTTCAGGGATTTTAAATTAAGATTATAGAGCGTTTACTTTGTTGATCGAAATCTTTTTGTGTATACAGTTTGAGTATAAATGGTTTTAAGTTTATAATACAAGAAAGTATAAGTGAAAATAAAAATAACCCAGTTTAATAAAATGGTATGATTTAGTTCAATATAAATTTATGTTATTTTATGTATTTTAATATTTAGATACATTTTTCTACTAACTTTAGCAAGAATAAAATTCTAATAGTCAAAGATCTAAATTAGGCGAGACCCTTACACATCTTTTTAACAAATAAAAACTGTTTCATAATGAATAATAAAATTTAAATAAAGGTATTGTCATTGGTATTTAAAAAAAATTGGGCAAGGCTATGATAAATGAAAGAATTACTAATCTTGAAATTTTTAAGTCAGCCTGTATCACGTCAATTTTTACTTTTTATGCTATATGACATTACTAATACAAGGTGATTTCTAAAGTATATTTAAAAATTATTACTAAAGACAAACAACAATTAATATTTTTAAAAAAATATATATTAAAATATGTTTACTTTTGGAGAAAATCAAATATTTAAACTAATGAAAAAACGTGAATTTTGAGCTCAATTAATTAATAATAATTAAATATAACTTATAAAATATTTTTTTACAGAATAACAGAATAATAAGCTGACTTTTTGTTCCTCGTAAAAATTAAGCCAACGAACAAGTTATAATGATATTAGGCATTTCCATTAGTACCTACTCTACTGAATTTTTATTAAAAAGTTACATAGTGCAAAAGACCGCAGATAGTGCCTTTTTAGAGTTTACAAAAAAAAAGTTGATAGCCTATTCTAATTTCTTACCTCCCAAAGCTTCCTTGTGCCGAATATTGTGACAATAAATTTAATATTAACAAAATTATTTACATAAAACTAAAACCAGAATAAATTTTGTAGTAACCTGTATTTAAGAAAACATCCACTTTGGACTAGGGTAAGTTGGGTTAGAGCGTCATATGTATATTAGCCTCAGAAATTTGTGGTAGTATTTTTGCACCTCTTAAAGACTTCTTGCTTTCTGTATATTCAAAAAAAATGTTAAAAAGGGGGACTTGGAAATTTTAAAATTTATTAATTATTTTAATTAATCATAGCCTTGAGTCTTGACCACAACTTTTACTGCCTTTTCATATTAGCTTAGCGAAAGACGGAAATACGGGCGACGGATCAACGCTATCAAAGTGTATGGAGTCAAATGAAACCTTTCATACGCAAAGAATGGGGAAAGACGGCAAACTCAAAGGCTTCGTATAATTTTTTATCTCTCTGTCCGTCAAAACCGGCTTAGTGTGTAAAGGCGCTTAAGGCAACGTAATGGCGAAACCTATGTTTTTATATTATATTATTAATTTAAAACAGTTTCTAAGGTAAGCAGATGCTTAAGATCGCGTTTTATTTAGATCTTAAGGTCCTTTTATAGGGTCAGATAAGTTTTCAGTCGTAATTAGATTTAGTTTTCGTTCCAGTTTTGTTTCACTTTGACAGCGAAGTCGTTTTACATTAATAGTTTATTACTGACTATTTCTCTATGAATTACTAAGACTGATAAGCGAACGTAATGAGATAACATCTTTTGTTTACATAATGAAATTGCTATCAGTTTTCAGTCTGTGTTTTGGTCCTTCTTTTATTTTTTTATTTTTACATAAAGAAAAACTGAGAGTTCGAAAGTAAAACTGAACTGAAATCTTCTTTTAGATCATAATTTTATTAACGAGCCAATATCCAGTGAGGATATTATAAGAGTTCATCCCACTTCATCTTTTGAATGGGTCAAGACAGTGGCAGATTAAGGGTTTCCTGAGGCCCTAAGCACAAAGGCTGTGTAGGCCCTCTATTGCTGGAAGGTGGAAGGAAGTATAAAATGAAAGTTTATTAAAATAGAAAATATAGTGGGTATAATTTAAAATTTAAAATATTTTTTTGCGCGCGGCAGGAGAACAGGCACGTGGCGCGCTCACTCCCCCGCCCTACACATCCGCGCACCCCCGCCGAGTCTGTAGACCGCGTCTCCCGCCTCGCCTGTATTTCGCGGCCGGTTGCGCATTCGGTCTGTCGCGGCGCGACGAAACGTGCCGGGCGCGCGGCGGGCGGGGCCCTGCGTGGGTGTATGAGAAGGCGAGTATCGCTATATTGGAAGCTAAATAAAAATACTAAAGTGGTGTTTACGTGGAACTTTTATAATGAAGTAAACAACTTTGACAAACCAAAAACAGGTAATATCAAAACGTAATTATCATATTCAGTAACAGTATGAGGGGTCATTCACGGACTGCCCGCGCCTTGTGATCTCGGACATGTAGGTGAATCCCGATAAAATGTAGGTATAAAATAAAACGCTAGCAGAGAATGGAGGCCCCTGGAGAGCAGGGGCCCCAAGCACGTGCTTGTAGTGCTTATACGTTAATCCGCCACTGGGTCAAGATATCGAGATCAGGTTAAATTTATTTATTTATTTATTTATTTTGGCCATAAGGGACACAAACAGGTAAAATACCCACTAGAGTATCCACAAAATTAAAATTAAGATATGATATAAAGTATGAATAGTTATAACATAAAAGATGTGAAAATTTTAATAAGTTAATAATGAATATTAACTTAAAACTTAAAATTGAGGATAAAAACTAACTTAAAAACTAAAAATAAGTCTAAAAATAAGTCATGCAACAATAAATAAACCTCAGAAAAAAATATATTAATAAATCAAGCACCTACAAGAGGCACAAGGAAACTCAGGTGATATATTATTAAACTTTTTTTAAAATATTTTTTGTTTGTGCTAATGACATTGAGAAAAAGTCGATCTTGTTACTAAAGCTATTGCTTTGCCTTACTATGCGACAGAGAGGAGAATTTTGAGCAGAGTATGTGCGCCTAAATGGCAAATGAAACAATTCATTTGTTCTAAGAGATCTTTGAGGGATGTTGATGTAGATTTGTTGAAGAATTTCTGGGCTTTGAATAATGTTATTAAAAATTTTAAATAAAAATAGCACATCGGAAATGGCTCTTCTATCAGCCAGGGACATCAGATGAAAATGAACCCGAGCTTGGGAAACATCACAATTTGGAATTAAAAAATTTTGTTTAAAGGAAAGATATTTTAAAAATTTATTTTGAATTCGTTCTAATCGGTCAATATATGTAATTTGTTGCGGATTCCAAATGACACTACCAAAATTTAACTTACTAAGAACAAAACAGTTGTACAAGCAGATGATTGGTTTAGCATTCTTAAAACTTTTACATTTCCTTGTGACGAATCCCAACATCTTAGAAGCAGAATTAATAACAGATTCTACATGAAAGTCAAAAATCAGTTTCGTGTCAAAGATAACTCCCAAGTCTCTAATACTAGAAACTCTGTTTAACAGAGTATTTCCTATATGATATCCGTACATTATTTGGTTAAGATTGCGGGAGAACGTAATGGAGGTGCACTTAGACAGATTAAGATATAGGCTATTTTCTTCACAATACTCTTCCAAGCGGTCTAGGTCACTCTGAAGCTTGTCACAGTCTTCAGGGCCGTTTATACTGGTAAAAACTTTTAAATCATCTGCATAGAGCAGAAAATCGGAGTAATAAAAACAAGACTTAATGTTATTTATAAAAACTAACTTAAAACTAAAAATAAGTCTAAAAATAAGTCATGCAACAATAAATAAACCTCAGAAAAAAAATATATTAATAAATCAAGCACCTACAAGAGGCACAAGGAAACTCAGGTGATATATTATTAAACTTTTTTAAAATATTTTTTGTTTGTGCTAATGACATTGAGAAAAAGTCGATCTTGTTACTAAAGCTATTGCTTTGCCTTACTATGCGACAGAGGAGAATTTTGAGCAGAGTATGTGCGCCTAAATGGCAAATGAAACAATTCATTTGTTCTAAGAGATCTTTGAGGGATGTTGATGTAGATTTGTTGAAGAATTTCTGGGCTTTGAATAATGTTATTAAAAATTTTAAATAAAAATAGCACATCGGAAATGGCTCTTCTATCAGCCAGGGACATCAGATGAAAATGAACCCGAGCTTGGGAAACATCACAATTTGGAATTAAAAAATTTTGTTTAAAGGAAAGATATTTTAAAAATTTATTTTGAATTCGTTCTAATCGGTCAATATATGTAATTTGCTGCGGATTCCAAATGACACTACCAAAATTTAACTTACTAAGAACAAAACAGTTGTACAAGCAGATGATTGGTTTAGCATTCTTAAAACTTTTACATTTCCTTGTGACGAATCCCAACATCTTAGAAGCAGAATTAATAACAGATTCTACATGAAAGTCAAAAATCAGTTTCGTGTCAAAGATAACTCCCAAGTCTCTAATACTAGAAACTCTGTTTAACAGAGTATTTCCTATATGATATCCGTACATTATTTGGTTAAGATTGCGGGAGAACGTAATGGAGGTGCACTTAGACAGATTAAGATATAGGCTATTTTCTTCACAATACTCTTCCAAGCGGTCTAGGTCACTCTGAAGCTTGTCACAGTCTTCAGGGCCGTTTATACTGGTAAAAACTTTTAAATCATCTGCATAGAGCAGAAAATCGGAGTAATGAAAACAAGACTTAATGTTATTTATGTATATTATAAAAAATAAAGGTCCTAAGTGTGACCCTTGGGGTACACCGGACGTGGATATAAATGATTTAGATGTAAAACCCTGAATTGAAACATATTGTGACCGATTTTTAATATATGATGCCACCCATCTCAGAAGGCTACCACCCACACCAATTTCTGCCAACCGGCTTAGTAGGATATTGTGACTAATTTTATCGAATGCTTTGCTAAAATCGGTGTATACAGCATCCACTTGAGTTCTGTTATCCATGCGGTTATGCAGATACTCACTAAACATGAACAAATTAGTCTCCAAGGAGCGTCCACGAAAAAAGCCGTGCTGCTGCCAGATAATTCCATTTTTTACTAAGTTAAAAAAATATTCATATGTTAATTTTTCAAAAACTTTGGGTATTATTGAAATTTTGCTTATAGGCCGATAATTTGTGATATCGTTTTTCTGACCCCCTTAAAAATAGGCACAACCACGGCAGTCCTCCACCTATCCGGAAACACACCCAAATCAAGAGAGTGATTAAAAAGTAAAGTTAATGGTACACTGAGGGAAACGGCGCACTTCTTAATAAAGATAGAAGGCAAATTATCCGGTCCGGAGCCTTTATTAGGATCAAGCTCTTTTAATGCTTTTAAAACATCACTATTTCGAAGAAAAATGCTCTGCAGGTCTAGATTGTTTGAATTTTGAGGAACCGAGTCAAAATTAAATTGATGTCTTTCTGACACGAAAACACTCTCAAAATATGCACCGAACAAATCACCGATATCAGAACCACCCCGAGCAATCTGGTCTTCCCAGTGCATCTCGCTGGGTATGGCACTCACACACTGCCTTTTAATAGAGGCATAGCTCCAGAATCTCTTGGGGTTATTAATTAAATCATATTCTACCGAAGTGGTGTATCTACCAAAATCAGCGCTAATCAGAGCTTTGCACCGTGCTCTTAAGATTTTAAATAAATTATAATCATTAACATTTTTATATTTACGCCATTTTTTATGGATTTTATTTTTTTCCTTAACGGCTTTTATTGTTGCATGCGAGTAAAAAGTAGGAAAATATTTATTCTTAGAATAAGTTGGTACATAATGTTGTAAGATATTATCAATTTTATTATAAAATATATCCAAACTACGATCTAAAGATTTATTCAAAAACATTGAGTTCCAATCATTATCTGAGATCTTTTGATTGATCATTTCATAATTTGCCTTTTGAAGTTAAAATATGTGGTACGATTAAACTTTAAGGGCTTATGCATAGTAATATCAAAAGAAACTCGATACATGGGTGGTGTATGTCCTCTGGTACAAGAGGGCTCGAACAATGACTGATGTCTAAAATTTTAAATTTGTTGCACAAAATTAAGTCAAGTAAGCGATTATTGTGGTTAAAAACCTGATTAAATTGTAACAAATTTTGAAACGAAAAAGTATCCAACAATAATGAATATTTAGGCTCTACATTAAATGGTTCCAGATAATCACTGTTCTCCGCCTGCACTCCACTGCGTGGAAAAGGC
>JACEGR010004440.1:0-87410 GCA_014170235.1 Listronotus bonariensis
GAGTCAGAAGTCTGATAAAGCTCATTTACTCGTAATCCATAAAACTTTTTAATTTCTTTTTTATAGGTATATAGCTAGGCATAATCCTCATCTTTTAAAAATAGTTTTATGTATACAGGGTTGCTCACGAAAGTGTGACTGTATAAAGTTATGTTTTTTTAAATGGGTCACCCTGTATTTTATATTTTTGTTTTATTTCTCTTTATATTCTAACACTTTTTTGTTATAGGTTATATGGGGTTAAATCTTTAAATTTAGGAAATATTGTAGTTTCTTTTCGAAGAATGGAAAATTCAGGACATTTTTCATTTTGCTACCATTTTCCCAATTTCATTTTTTTTAAGTTGCCTAGGTAGGCAATTATCTTTTTGATCATATTTGTGCATTTTATTAATTAAAAAATTTGATCATACAGGGTGTTAGGAAAACAGTGGTAAACTAAGAAAAATTAAAACCTACGAAACTTTCTTATTTTAAATGGAACACCCTGTATTTTCTTTTTTTATTGGTTTAGGGCTTTTAATACCTATACATTTTCTTAAGGTTGTCTTATATCTAAGTCAAGTAGTTTTTGCAATATTTTTAATTTGCTTTTTTTTCTAGAAAATATTGGTTTTAAATGAGACACCCTGTATTTTCTTTGATTACTGCTTCGGGTCTTTAACTATTTATACCTTCCTTGGAGTTTCCTATACCTAAGTCAAGTTGTTTTTGCAGTATTTTTAATTTTTTAATTTTTTTAAATATAAGTTTTAAAGTTAAATTATGATATCCGTAAAAATTATCCTAAAGCCGCGTCCACACTAGTAAAAATTTACGTTGTGTGCGCCATGCGGCACAAATTTGTATGTGCGTTTCAAATTTTTGCAAGTGTGGACGAGTTCGCCGCATAGAAACACACGCAAAAATTTTCGCGACATTCAACGCACGCGATCCGTCGATTGTCGGTTTTTTTTCAACATCAAAGAGATTTGCGCCGCAATATTGTTTTAGTGTGGACGTATTTACGTTAACGCAATGATTTTGACAAATGTTGTTATTATGACTTGCTGTTTAGAAATTATAGAAGTTAACTGATATCCATCTTTCTAATTTGTTCTAAACCAACCATTCTGTGACTATGTCTGATGCAATGTTAATGATGAAAAGAAAATGCGCTACTTTTATCGTCGTGCATAATCTTATCAAAAAAAAAGTGGATTAAACATTTGTATCAAAATAAAAAACAATTTGATGGCGTAAAGTTATTATATCAGCTATCCTTGGATGAAAGTACTGGGCATTTCAAAATTTTTTTGCGTATGTCTACAAATGACTTTGAGATTTTAATAAATAAGATTGGACCAAAAATTATCAAAAGGACACCAGGCTTAGAGAAGCCATATCCGTGAAGGAAAAGTTAGCTCTCACATTACATTTTATGGCTACTGGAGATTCATATACAAGCCTTCAATATCTTTTTAAAATATCCAAACAAAGCAAATCATTGATAGTTCCAGAAGTATGCAGTGCTTTAATTGACGTTCTAAAAGATTATCTAAAGGTAATGTGGTAATAAAACTTAATTTTTATTTTTTAAAAATTTATTATTTTTCAAAAACAACAACTGTAAGGCGAAAACTTTAATAAAAACTGAATTTTTATTCGAAATAATACGTATAACACATTTTGCGATTTCTTCCCATGCATCATTCTTTTTGTTTTTATGAAAATGCCACTTATCTCTTGGATCCCATAAAAGTCTTTGTTTTTGATATTCTTGTATCAGAAGAAGAACATCCTTTTTATTTAAATTTATCTTTTACAAAATATAAAATACTTGGCGAAAAATATAAACAAATCCAGAATAACACACGTTTTGAGCACGAACGCACGACACACAACGTAAAATTGAACGTGGGTAGAACGTGAAATTTGCGCCGCAAATATTTGCGCCGAATTCTAGATTCAACATACAACACATTTATTTACTAATGTGGACGCGGCTTACACTGAAGGGGTTACATGGGTTTCGTCGGGGAAAAACGGCCTTTTTTCAACAATTTTTTTTCCATATAAAAATAGAATTTTTTATTTAATCTTCATACTGTCTTAAAGATACATATTTGACAGAGAATTTCCGAAATTTTTGTACAAAAATATTTAAAACTCTGCCATTGTGACGTCATTTCCGGCGACTCCTCGGGAAAAAAATGCGTCCGCGTTGGCAGAAGAACTTCTTACAGGATCATCTGAAGTGAATAAAAAAAATATGTATATTAGTAAGACCATAAACCATGATGTGGACGAAGGAAAAAAAAGTCAAAATTGGATTTTTGGCAGACCTTTAAAAAAAAATGACAATTTCGGTGAAAATTTCTCAGCATTTTTTGTTTTTTAAATAGTTGTAATCGAAAAAAAATCCTTCGTCCAACTCATGAAGAATTGTATCTCGAAGACCTGTGTAAAATTTCATGAAGATCGATTAAGTAGTTCTCGAGAAATTTTGCCAACCGACTTAGAAAACATAGTTTCGAGGAAAACGCGTTTGAAGTTTTGAGTGACAATAAAAGTGGGAAAATTTTTTTTTTTAAACTTACATTGAATCGTCGATTCCTGGGCCATAAAGTAAAGAACCTTCTGCATCTGCAATATCCATGACATTCCTTTGCTCTTGTCTATGACGAATCCTGGCTTCGCGAGTCTCGCTAGCAGATTTTTTCTCGGCTGCGCACACACGGTTTCCATCCATTTTTCGCGCATAGTCGTGGGAATTTCGACCAAGTTTTAAATCCATACCGTGCCTAATGAATAATAATGATGATATTCCTTTATTAAAAGTGCAAGCAGCAATAAATGCAGCAATTTCAACTATTTTCGAACCAGCAGGAAGTATTTTGGGAGTAATTTTCCAGATCAACTGGTTGAAACTTTCGTTATTATTTTGTGTGAAACCACCAACACACCGCTCCAAAAGCTCATTTTTACTCAGATCTTCATAAATAGGTTTCATTGCAGTCAAAACAATGTCTGGTAATGCAGTATAATCGTGTTTGAACGATGAAAGAGTATTCGTTGCTGATGCTCGCTGCCAGGCGCACCACGAGTCTGGACCTTTCGGGCAATTTTCGTGCTGAGGTTTGTTGTCTGTAGAGCTGTAGTGATAGTAAGTAGCCCATATAGCCTCGTTCATTTTTTCCACTGAATCACAGTTTCTTCTAATCGCCAAGCCATAATATATGGTTAATTTGTCAATTAATTTACTAGTCAATTTACCTTTGCCAGAAAGAGTTTTTTTTTGAGTTTGTTTACCTTCGACTGTTTTTGCTTCAACTGTTTTATTCACTAAACTACGTAACCGGCTGCCCATTCTCTTCTGTACATGTCCAACGCACTCTTTTTTAGTGACAACAAAATCATCACCGTAAGGTTTGGCTTTGAGAATACCAGAGTATGTTTTGGAATCCCCATCTCCTATACAATTTACGTACCTCAAGCCATGTTTTACAATAGAACGTTTAAACATTTCAACAATGGAAGATACTTCCATGTTCCCTGATGCTCCAATGTGATTGGCAGTACATTTATTTGTTGAGATGTGTTCTTCTTTCCACTCCTCATATTCTGCCGTATTTAATTTTTTTTCCAAGACTCACATAATTTACAGTAAGAACATTTTACAATCAGATCCACGACTTTTCCCGAATAATATCCGATCAGAGAACTGACACCATAAAGTGATGCGAAGCCACGCTTCTTCCATGTCCCATCACCTGAGACACTCACATCTGTCGTATCTTCAAGGTTGTTGTCCAAAATCGTTAATTGCTTTTCTTCTTTAGCAGCAGAAGAGAACAGTGTCTCAGCAACTGTCACGATACACTCATGTATTTTATCAATATAAAAATCGTATGTTGACTGATTCAAAAACGAGCTGCATATATCCATCAATCCGCAAAATTTATTGCATCCGGCAAGACCCAAGCCCAATATTCGCATAACAAAAATGAACCGCCGATTTAGTTCATACATTCTGCCAATTTTTTGACATGATAAAATATATTTCGGATCACATCGTTCACATGCTACTACAATTTTAAACCCCAAACCGAATTTGGAGCATTGTTTAAAATCTACTTTTCCATTACACAGTTTATCTTCACCTTCACTTTCAATAGTGTTTGAACACCGCACAAAACACGAGAGTGTAGAAAAACCATAGCAAAGTCTATGAGCGAATATTCCAGCGTGTGTTCTTCTGGCACGCGATGTTTATCTTTATCTTTTAATTTTTTGCTGACGCACTCGAAAAGGAATCGTTATCTATCTCAGCATTTTTCGGATTAAATGACTGTTTCCTTTTCTTAGGTCTATCATTTCTAGCAGCACCGCTCGCTATGTGAGTTCTAGAAATTCTCGGCATTTTTAATTGAATAAAATTTACAACGGACACTTATAACCTCAAAATAAACCTCGTGATTCAACAAGAAATTACCAACTGAAATATTTTTAACTAGTTGCCCTTAGAAAGTGAAAGAAATGGACAAGAAGGACGGACTAACAAAAGACGAGCAGCTGCTCCGGCATACCTGCGGCGCGCTTAGCTTAGCTGACCTCGAGCGCTCACCTTCTGAAGGCTGTATCTCGGAAACTATTACTCGGATCAGTTTGAAAATTTAGGACAATATTCTAGAGATGTCATAATATTTAATAAGACTATAAAAAAAATGCGATTTTTCAAAACCGTGAAACCCATGTAACCCCTGAAACTAAAATTTAGAAAATAAATAAAAATATTGCAAAAAGTACTTGACTACGATATCGTTGAACCCTCAGCAAATTTTTGAATATTAAAAACCCAAAGTAATAATAAAAAAATACAGGGTGTCCCATTTGAAACTAATATTTTCTAAAAACAAAAAAACTAAAAATATTGCAAAATGTACTTGACTTAGGTATAGGGCAACCTTCAGCAAATGTATAGGCATTAAAAGGCCTAAACCAACGATAAAAGAAAATACAGGGTTTTCCATTTAAAGTAAGGAAGTATTGAAGGTTTTAATTTTTCTAAGTTTACCACTGTTTTCTTGACACCCTGTATAATCAAAATAAATGTTATTAGTCAAATGTCCAAATGTGGTCAATTAGGTATTTGCCGACCAGGCAACTTAAAAAGAAAATCAAAATTGGAAAAATGGTAGCGTAATAAAATATGTCCTTAATTAAAACTACAATATTTTCTAAATTTAAAGATTTCACCCCATATAACCTATAACAAAAAAGTGTTATAATGTAAAAAGAAATTAAACAAAAAAATAAAATACAGGGTGTTCCATTTAAAAAACATAACTTTATGTCGTCACGCTTTTATGAGCAACCTTGTATACATAAAAATATTTTTAAAATGTGTGGATATACCTACAAAAAATAAATTGAAAAAGTTTTATGGATTACGAGTAAATGAGCTTTGTCAGATTTCTGACTCACCTTGTATAGTGTATCTACGTAAGTTGGCGTCTTATGGAAAACCTTTATATTATTTATTTTAGTAAAAAAATTATTCTTTATAAAAAGTCTGCATAGTCCAAAATGTATAATTCAATCTTATCAAATTGTGTCAGTCATCTACGAGGTTTGGCCAAAAATGCTCAAGAGTAAAGTACCTGTAGTTTTGTTAATATCGCAAATTGTTATAAAGAAAAGATGTTTAGAATTGAAAATTACTTTTAAATATGCAGTTTTGTGATTTCCAAAAATTGTTTTTTTAGTTTTTTTTTTCTGCGAAATTTGAGAAAACTTATGTTTGCACATTATTGCATTGTACATGCATACACACTTCTTTTAATAACAATAAATTTTAAAAGTTTTTTTAAACTGTCCTATGACATTTATATTCATGAAATGTAGCGCACTAATGTTAAAGCCTAAATTTTCACCATTATCGCTGAAAAAAATCAACAATATTTATTTTTGTAAGTAAATAAAATTGCATATTTAAGGTACGCGCACATACGTCGGCATCGGACGGACGGTACGGATCGGAAAAAATGGGTTTAATAAAATTAAATAAAACTATGTGCGGGCGATTTCCACTGGAACTGCCCAGTTAGCCGGCCACCCCTGGTTCTCGGCCACTTTTTCACAAAACAGTTAATAAATAGAGCATTCTACAATTTATTTATATGAACATATCGCCCCTGACTTAAGTACCCCTTCGCGCACCATATTCACACACCAACATCCTTATAAGGCCAAAGCACGTATAAGAAAAATTCAATCCAAACATTTACTTGAGGAGTGCTCTGCGTTTGCCGTTTTCTTCGGTTTAGTTTAGTGTGCAGTTCGAAATGAAATAGAATATAATTACTGAAAAAATCGAGTTTTGAGGTAAGTTTTGTGACTTTTTAGTTACTAAGGGGTTAATCTTTAATACTAACACTAAAATAAACAAGAAAACTTAATATTTAAAAAGAAAAATACGTGGCCGGACAACTGGTCAAAAAACCTCTTCTGCCATTTCCCGGCCAGGGTGGCCGAGAAACGGTCTAATATAAATATTTTTCTTTATCTTTTCTTAACTTACTGGTAGTTAGGGACTATAGTGTGTTTCTTTTTTAATGATATTTTAGTTGGTTAGTAGATCTAGCCAGATCTCGGCCGGGTTTTTACGAAAAGCAAGGGAGATATAAATATTTTAAAAGGGGGCCGAGAACTGGTGAATCCGCCTATTTCTCGGCCATTCCTATATTTTGCCATTAAAATGCATGCAAATGCAAATTAATTCAATAAAAATTAAGATCCGAAATATTAAAAGAAAAACAGATGTACCTACTTGTAGGCAAACGGATCTGAAACACCGGACGCAATGCTTGTTTTTATTTTATCATTAAATTATTATTGTAAAATTGAACTTAAGTAGGTACATTTATATAATATTATTATATACGCATTTAAATTAAATTTCACAAAAATTATAATTTAAAAAATAAAAACAAACATTTCTTTTGGTGTTCCTGATCCGTTTGCCAGACTATACCTATTTACATTCTGTTTTTTATTTTTATTTAGATGGCTACCAAGAAAGGCCTAAAGTTAAATGTTTCAAAACCCCGTAAGATGTTTAACTACAATGAAGAAAATCTCAATGTTGCCCTTAAACATGTGAGGGAAGGAACCTTGAGTGTTAGAGCAGCTTCAAAAGAATTTGGCGTTCCCAGAAGCACTATCCAAGATAGAGTGGCTGGAAGAAAACCAGATGAATTGAAAAAACTGGTCCAGAACCAATTATGACAATCGAAGGTGAGAAACGCATAAAAGAGTGGGCTATAGCTCTTGCTAAATCTGGATTTCCAATAAAAAACATGAGTTAATGGAGACCGTTACTAAAGTTGCTATTAGTAATGGAAAAATCAACTCTTTTAAAAATAGTAGGGTTGGAGAGAAATGGTACTTGCGATTTCTCTCGAGACATCCAGAACTAAAATTGCGTGAGTCTGAAAGCATTAATAAGGCACGGGCAGTAGTCACTGAAGAGTATATTAGATCATGGTTTAGGGAATTGAGTAGTTTTCTGGAAGAGAATAATCTTCAAGAGGTTATGGAGGATCCTACCCGAATTTTCAACGGAGATGAATCAGGATTTTCATTAGATCCTAAAACAGGAAAAGTTCTTGCTCCTCGGGACCTTAAGAACGTATATTCAGTTAAAAAAGGCAATGAAAAGGAAACTCTGACAGTTCTTATTACATTTAATGCACATGGAGATATTTGCCCCCACTAGTGGTATTTCCGTACGTAAGGCCTCCGAAATCGGTTATTATGAATATGCCTGATAATTGGGTTCTTGGTAAATCCGACAGTGGGTGGATGAAGAGTGACATATTCTATGAATATATTTGCAATGATTTCAATAAATGGCTTGAGAATCGCAATATTAAAAAGCCAATCATATTATTTATAGATGGACATCGCTCACATTTAAATATATTTTTAAGCGAATTCTGTGGAAAAAATGGAATTATTCTTTACTCACTACCACCCAACACTACCCATGTACTCCAACCCGCAGATGTAAGCGTGTTTAGGCCATTAAAACACCAATGGAAAAAAACTGTTAGGGAATGGCAAAGTACACAGGATGATGTAACCAGTTCAATTACAAAAGTGAATTTTTGTAAAGTATTTCAGCAAAGTTTAAATAAGGTAGATATGGTGCCTTGCATTAAAAATGGATTTCGTAAATGTGGACTCTTTCCATTAAATCCGGACAATGTGGATTACACAAAGTGTGTCCAAAATGTTTTAGAAAAAACAAATGCCCAGTCCAAAATGAATACGACATTAAACAAGAAGAAATTGATAATGCCATAAAAGTGATAAATCTTATCAAAACGAACCTAACTGCCAAAGGTGTTGACACAAAAATAATTTACCAAACCATAGATGAAATAAAGATAAAGACTGAGCATAAAAAAATAAATATTATAAGTGACATAACTCTTAATGACATGAAATTAACAATACACAAAGATAATTCATTGTCAGAGTCACTACCCATTGGTAGTATTGTACCAATGGATTCTTTGAGTATAATTCCCTTTGAGGATTTAAATTTAACATTGACAGATTTGCCGTTTGAAGATATATCTGTCACTGACATATTTAAAGCCGAACAACCAGAGCATAGACACAATTATAAAGATTCTATAATTAATTCTCTAGAAAATTACAATCAGGAAGGACCAAATGACATTGATACCAAAGATGAAGCAATTGATAAAAAACCCGGTAATAAAACAGATAAACAAGAAAATTACATATCTGCTATCACCAAAGAAACTCGTGAATTTACCAGTCCAATTGAAGAATTCTCTAAAAAATTAAAAATGATGACAAAAATGTGAAGAAGATGATCAAAAGAATCCACCAGAAAATGAAACCTTCGCTAACATTGAAGAAAGTCACGATTCCACTAATCCAATTGAAGAGACTAAAAGTTTAGATGACGATAAATGTGAACCAGAAAACACAAGAAATCCCGCAGACAATGATGCCTTAAATATTATTGAAGAAGGCCATACCATCAATCAAATTGATGAAAAGTCCAAGCAACCATTATTTAAAGAATTTAAAAATAATATTCCTGAAGAACCTGGATATGACCTAAATGGTAGTAAAGAAAATATGAACAACAAAACGGCATGTGAAGTTAAAGTAGCAGATGTAATAACAAGGGAAGAAAGAGCATTAAAAGGTATTGAAAATAAACTAGATAAAATCCAGATTGGCCAAAAAACCCCCAAAAATCTATGAACGACGTTGAAGTTTTAAGTCCATTTTCTCAACATCTGAAGTTTCCCGAACCTATTAAAAAAAAATAACGAAAGTAAAAAACGAGAAAAACTGCCAAGTGCCATTTCCTCAAAAGCTTGGAGGGAACATATTCAAAAACAAGAAAAAGAAAAACAGAATAAACTGGATGTTCAGAAGAAGAAAAAAGAAAAAAACAGGAGAAAAAAACATTGATGGCTAAAAATAAGAGTGCATCGGAAAATAACAAGAACAGTAAAAAGTTAAACTTATGTGTTCTCTTTGCGAGGACGAACTTATTAGTGATACAGAAGATGACAATTTGAAAAATGTAGGCTGTGATATTTGTCCTAAGTGGTACCATTTAGCGTGCACTGAATTGTCCCATCTACCATATTCAGAAGCTGCAAGCAAAGATTTTATTTGTATTTCTTGCAAGTAAAATACCTACTTACCTATGTTCCTTGACGTTACCTACCTAGTTATTATAGTAGGCACTTATGTATATGTATCAATAGTTTAAAGAAAAGTTTTAAAAGAAGCAATGTTTTTTTATTTTTGTTAGAGTTTTATGGTGAGTTTATAAAAAAAATAGCATTTAATTTAACATTTAACATTTAACATTTAGCATTTAGTATTTAACAAAAGTTCGGCTTATGGTGATTCATGTAGACGTTCATAAAACTCATTTAACATTTAAGATTTAACAGTTATCATTTAAGAGTTGGCCAACTTTTATCTTCTTAAATTAAATGCTAAATGAAAATTCGACTGCGCATGTCAAAACCTGTCAAATGTCGGAATGTTTTCTGTAATGTCATAATTTGATATATTTTGGTTTTATTATTGTTTTGATCTGCGCTAAGTTAAAGATGGACTCGCCAAATTGTGAAATTAATAAAGTTTTTGTAATGAGATCAATGTTATTACTGACAAGCAAGCGGCTGTCTTCTGTCAAAAGTCAAATATCATTACAATGCGCATGACCAAACATCTAATTTTAATATTTTTATGAACAGTGTCTAAATTACTAAATGCTAAATCTTAAATGTTAAATGTAAAATGTTAAATGATAAATGCTAAATTTTTTTATAAACTCACCATTATGTTTCTTTTTTTGTTTGTCTATAGGGTTTAAAAGAACTTAAGTTTTTGTTCAAATTATCTGTCTGTTATTTATTTGTTATTAGTTTTAAGCAATTTTTTTATATTTTTGTTAACTAGAGTTTTTAAGTTCGTACAACACTAGGTAGGTACCTACCTACTAAGTTTGTTTGTCCTAAGTTGATACTAAATACCCTGTTATTTGTTTATTAAGTTAGGTTTTTTTATTTTTCAATATAAGTACAAAAACATTTTAATATGTTAGGGCCTATTTTTGATATATTTTTACTTGTTCGACTTATAATAAAATTAAAACAATCTTTTTAATTGCTTCTGGACTTAATTTATTTAGATTGGCCGAAAGTCAGTATTTCTCGGCCACCCCGGCCAAAAACTGGCATTTTGATGACCGAGAAAAATTCCACCTGGCCGAGATCTGGCAGAATGCACATTTTTTAAATTTTAATTTATTTAAAAAACTGGGAATGTTTTATCCTTTTTAGACCAAAGGAAACAATTAAGAACACTATAAGGTTTCACAATTAAAAAAACAAAAATGACAAATTTGGTCCTTTTTCTAATTTAATTTCTGTCAAAGTCAAAAATTCAGTTAAGTGGCCGAGAACTGGGCAGTTCACCCTAATTTATATTATCTAAAACTAAAATATTAACAAAAGTTTTAAAAAAGTAATCTTGCCTTACTCCAACTATTATTTAGTAAATAACATAAGTATAGCTTTGTTGTCTATTCTTTTTTTGTAACCTTTTACGTAGCAAATTTTTATTGTCAAATAATACTCCTAATTGCCATGCAGTCAATTTTTTAAAAATCAATAAGTCCATAATTTTTTGAAATAACCATAGATTATGGTACAGTTTTCAAGGGAAAAAATTAAATTTTAAGACTTTAGAGACAAAAATATGTCGTTGAGTTACTGCAAAAACAAGATAAGTGCATTTTGGCAATACTTGAGTTAAGTATGTTTACTTAAAGCAAAATTTACTGGAAAAACCAGCCAAGTGGTAATATTATTTACCCATAGTACCTAACGTTTGTGATAATATTAACACATAGCTGGTTTTTCCAGTACATTTTTATGTAAATTAGAAGTCTTCAAAACACACTTAACTCAAAAAGAGCTAAATTGTACTTATCTTGTTTTTGCAGTAACCCGATGAAATAGTGTTCCATTTAATATATCAAAGTTGCGCTATATCAGAAAATCAGCCACTTGGTATTTGTGTTAACAGAAGGGAACAACTAAATGGCAAGAATAAAAAACTTTTGAAAGATTAAAGGCTTTCTGCAAAATCCGAATCCACTGTGTTCTAAACTTATTCGCAATCAAAATGGGTCAAAATATAGTATAGTACCCCTGTATTTGCCATTTTACATAAAAATTATTTTACTTTATTCTTTTTTGACATCTGTTGTGAAAAGTGAAAAACCAATCTACCTCAATTATATTTTATAAAATATAAAGTCAAAACAATAGTTTATAACCAAAAAAAACTAAAATTTTTTGAATTAAAAACTTTAAATGGACCTACTTCTTAAGTCCTAACGCTGATAGTCTCGTTTCTTAAATATCCAAATAAGAAAGAAAAGATATAAAAATATAGGGCTGATTTGATAAAGTAGAATGCAAGAAAAACAAACTTATAGGTTATGTTACTTACGGCAAGCTTGGGATCTCTGCTCTAAATACTTTTTAAGGTATTTAAGAGATCTTTTCTCACTTTTTCTTCATTGGCAGCTAAGTTTCTGGCATAATTTAGGTCCTGAGCTAACAAGAGGGTTTCCTTCTTGTTTTTTTGGGAATGTTTGGGTGATTTTTTTTCTTCCATGCTTGATTCTAAAATTGCCATTTGTGTCGATATTCAGCAAAAATTAATCAAGCAAAATACCATTAATGTTTAAGAAAATTTAGTGTTAATTATGCACAATTCATTGAGAATCACTTTTTAATTAAAAATTATATTTTACCATGTGAATGGTAACCTCACACGGTAACCTGTGAAAGTAACCACAGCAAAAAATAATTTGAAAACTAGCGTGATGAGGGCGCGAAGGTAAACGTCAAAATTAAATTATTTCGATTTAATTTATGCAACCATGATTTCATATTTCTAATGATGAAACTATCGTGATTTTAAGTTACTCTGTTAAAAATACGATTAAATGAAAAGTCGACTATAGAGAATTCAAAACAATTTCCTAAGCACGTCATACCCCTTGAGTGACGTAATATGGCGACATGGGTTGCCAGCTTATACAGGTTAAGCTAAATAACATAACACATAGGCAATGTAGAAAAAAGATAATCTAACTAAATCCCGGCATGTAAACATGCGTGACTAATACTCCTTGTTTTGTTATTCTATTACTAGCCGATGTACCAAAACTGCTTGCTCAAGTAGTATATATAATATAGCCATAATCTTTTAAAGACAATTAAATAGGTAACTAACTCTTTCATAATTTTAAAAATTAAAGATGCTACAAACAGCAGCAGCTTTTTACTGTGTAACACATATGGCAACCCACCCATACAATGGGGTGCATTCAAGAGTACTCAGACGCTGGGTAAGCAGAGTGTCAAATTAAACCAATAGGGTGGCTTTATTTTAATAGTTTTGACACCGCTGGCTAAGCGGCTGAGTACTCGTGACTGCGCCCATGTTTCAAAACAATACACATTTTTGGTGATTTTCACAAATAATGAATACGTCTAGGTACTCGCTTAGAATCGAGTATGGGAATTACGGCGCAAAATGTCGAAACGTTGTTTCAAATAGATAAATCGAAGTTAAACCAAAATTTTTTTGAAAGTTTTATAAAATCTTATGCACATACAAAGTACAAAATGTAGTTAGTGAACGAAGTGTGGCGTAAATTTAAATTACAAGCAAAGTCCAACAAGGAATTTGATATTGAGAAATAATTGCAATTAGTGACTAAGAATAAATCTAATCTACTATCTTTTTTCTTATAAGGTAAATGTTAAAACCATTCGAGGTATAAGTAGCAGAGTTTGGGGATACTGAAAATCGATATTCGAATACGAATACGAATACCGGAAAAAGAAATTATTTGAATACCGAATCTTTCAATACTTGGAAGAAAAAAGTATTCGAATACATGAATACCCGGAATCGGTATTCGAATACTGGAAACGAAAAGATTCGAATACTACAATACATACGAGAAAATTGAAGAGCAGAAAAAACAAAAAAAAGAAAAAAAAGATCCTTACCTTTTTTTTCCTATGCCAATTTTAGTATTCGGATACTACTTATACTTTTCGGTATTCGAATACTCGGAACGCCGGTATTCGAATACTCAAAAAAATATTCGTCGAATACTTCTAAAGTATTCGAATACAGAATACCGAATACTAAGCAAAATAGTATTCTGCCGAATACCGAATACCAAACACACAAATGTATTCGAATACCGGCAAAATGTATTCTGAATACTGAGTATTCGAATACGACCCAACTCTGATAAGTAGTAGAACTGAGGAATTTGAGCCCTTGAGTTTGGACAGCGTCAAATTGAAATCGTTAACCAACGTTTTGCCAGAGATTGGTCAAGGCATCTTCAGGGATCTTTACTCTTCGAGATGGAAACATTGACTTCATAAGACAGATTTATTTCCTATTGTCGACTGGTTACAATAACAAACTATGTTATTTTTTTTTGTATTTCTGTGTTTAAATAGCTTAATGTAAACATTAATATACAAACCAAAAATTTTAAAAAAGTTTGTTTTGTTCGTAATATTAATTAATATTGTAATCTTTGTACCTTGCTATATGTTTTATACGGTCAAGTTTGTTTAAATGAATATTTTTGTGCAGTTAGTCCTCTAACTGCCGCTTAAAAACAATAAAAAGACGAAATACAATAAAAGAAAGATGTATATACAAATGTTTACGTAAGCAGGGGAAGGGGGAGGTAAGACTTTGCTATGGGGGAGGGGTTAATACTTGTAATAAATCTGCTTACGTAATACTTAAACGGCCCCTTATCTTATCTTTAGTCTTAGGTACCGGAAACCGCTATCGCAATACTTCGATAGGAGGGCCGTCCTGCGCTACTTCAGGCAACGCATTTCTTTCGTTTTATTATCACAGCCAGTTTTTTTAATAAAATATCATCGATAACAAAATATTACACAGTATTTCTCATATTTCTCAGTTTCTGTTTTCTTTCTCCTTTGTTTCCATTATGTGTTCTACAGATTTAAAAGGATGATTTTAATTTTTCTTTAGGCCCTTAAAGCATTTTGTTCCATTTTATTGGTCTTTATTGTATCCGTTACACGTTAACTATTATTGATCAATATCAATATTGTCACCATATTATTGATCTTGTGAGGGTAGCTATATAGAAAGCATTTTCGGTAAATTCGTATATGAACTTTTCTTTTACTTTACAATTAGCTTAGGACTTCGCCTTTAAATGTTTTACTTCTGATTAAAAACACCCTGTATGGTAAAAACATGGTAGCCTCCTAACCTAATCATCCCTTACCCTTACATCGTCAGTATTATTGACGCAATATATTATAACATTACACGGGCGTATACATATAAGGCGGGTGTTGAGGGTATGAACCCCCATTCATTTTAACACTGTATAAAATGCAAGAAATAAAGACAATTTTTTAAATAAAGTTATGTCCGAAATGTTTTTTAATCTTATACGAGATATGCCAAAAAATATGAATTTTCTTCAAGAGTAAGGTAAAGTTCTCGCCAGTAGAGAAGATGCCACGGCGTCATCACTTCTGTCTCACTTTCCATTATTCTTCTTTTTGTTACTCGCACACAATGTAAACGACGCGTTTAGACAGCGATAGTTTATTGCCGTCTTTATTTGTATGGCGCTTGTGGCATTTTTTGTAATTGGCTTTTAGTCTACATACCTTTATTTTTGATACTATATATATTCATAATTTTTATTAAAAAAATTATCCAAATAAAAAAAAAAGATTTACGATAATGAAGAGTTTATCAAACAGATAAAGGGAATTAATTCAGTATTGAAATTTCAATGTTTACCGTAAAACGTAAATAATCACCAAATCTGAATTTTCATGCTAAATTGCTGTAATTTCATTTTTGGTACACGTGTTTTTTAATTCTGAACAATTTGTTTCAAAAATACTAAATATCTTAAAAACCTTACATTTCTAGTATGGTGATCGCTGATAAAACTTACCCTATTTTTATTCCTGCAATTCAAATAGGAGCTTATATACAATGTGTTCGAAAAATACACGGCCAAATTTTAGGAGGTGATTCCTCATTGAAAAATATGAAAAAAGTTCCTATAAACATGGGTCCGAAAATGCATACTTTCCAAGATACAGGGTGTTAAACTTTTAAATAAAATAGGTTTTTTGTAATTATCTTGAATACCCTGAAACCGATTTTCTTGAAATTTTTCAGTGTTATTTCTAGTAATAAGGGTCAAAGTTAGGCATAATTAAATTAAAATTATTAAGTCCAGTGGCGTCTCACGGGACATCTTATCGAAAATAATTGTAAAAAATGTACGCCACTGACTTTTTGTAACTTTTTTATTTTTTTTTAGAATAAGCAACTGAAAATACAACTTTTTATTTCTTGAAATTTTTTGTATCTTGCTTCGTTTTCGAGAAAAAAATAAAAACCACTTTATTGCATGTTTCTTGGGACGGAATTTTTGAATTTTGACGATTTACTGAGCAAAAACAGTTAAAGATAGAGCAAAATTAATTTTACTTTCCTATCTTAACTTTTTAAGGACTATCTAATGACATTAAAAAGTGAAGGTCAACTGAAGATTAAAGAAGGTGAATGTTGAACCTAAATGTTGGACACCCTGTATCTTGGAAACTATGCATTTTCGGACCCGTGTTTATAGGAACTTTTTTTTCATATTTTTCAATGAGGAATCACCTCCTGAAATTTGGCCGTGCATTTTTCTGAACACCCTGTATACAGGGTATTCCATTTGGGAAAACATAAGTTTGATATATATCTTTTTTAGAGCACCCTGTATAATTCTTTATAATTTTAAATTTTGCTTATAAAATACCCGCATACGCTTGTATAAAAATAAAATTGAAAAATATTACCCTTTTTCTACTTGAGGCCGATGCGTTTGTGAGCCATCCTGTATATGTCAGTCGCCTCATTTTTACCCCTAGTAGTTGCCTTAATTTAATACGTTAAAAGATATTTTAATATATTTTTCTGTTTAGTTGTTACATTACAATAGATAAAAATAAATAGTTCGTTTAAGTAACATATTCTTTTTAATTTTGAAAAGTGAATTAAAAAAATCGTTTGTCTGCAAAGTCGGTTTACTGACGATATAGTTGAACGTGACAACCTCATAAGAAGATACTGAATACAATTGACACCACTTCATACTTGACAAAAACATGTAAATGTATTATTGTATAGCAGCTGTACACGCGGACCGCTCACTTAAGTAGGAGAGAAACAGATGTCGAACGCGGAGGCCGATTGCGCCTCTCTGTCGCTCGTTTCGCGCTCTCGCTTGCACTTTAAGCCTCAAATGGAACGCCTCAGAGCGAGGTAATACCGCATAAGTCATGTTTTTTTGTGCGTGCAGCCGGCTCCATCGAATTGTAAGACGTTGCCAAGTCAAAAATTGCCTTAAACTGTTTTAATATTTATTTTATGGTGTAAACCATTTTAAATTTGCTTGTATTAGCACAATCTTTCTAAGATATGAGCTGGACCACCCTGTAGATTCTTTGCGGGTCAGCAAACTTCTAAACCAAATTTTATCTTTTAAATATATGTATTTTTAACCAAATAACCCCAATGTTCATCTTCAACCTTTGTTTTTAAAGTAAAGTAGTAATATAATGAGTTTTATATCATCCAGGGGCGCGCCACTTTGAGCAGGCCTAAATTTAAAATATCACCGGTGACCCCAAGGTGCTTTGAGAGAAGGTAGCCCAACTTTCATTTGACAGTTAATAGATGTGACGTCAAAGGGACCCTTCTTTAAAAAAATGTTGGTATTTCTTAGTGTTTCGTAAATATTCTGTTAATTATTGTATTTATATTATTTGTGAGTAAATAGTGGGTTAACAAGACCAACAATTGTATAAACTATATTTTAAATTGGTTAAAAAAGGACTCCAATGACGTCAATATATCAGCTGTTTACTGTCATATCAAAGTTGGACCACCTTCTCTCTATGCACCTTTTTTTATAAAAATATTACCAGTAGGGACACTAACATACCACAATCCTAAAGAATTTCATCGATGCTGGTTTTCAATGCAAGTGGTGCGGGGTCCTTATGGAGAATTATACATGGTGCATTTTAAAAAGATCCATAACAAACTTGTGTTTTTTAAGTATAAAATCCTATATATTAGATTATTTTTTTTATTATAGGAATAAAAATAAAGTCAATTTTATAAGCGACACCCAAGATGATTGAGCGACACCTATACCAAAAATGTAAGGTATTTAAGATATTTATTAGGAAATTTAAAAAATTCTTGACAAAAACTAAATTTTAATTTATCCTACCCTATTATTCACTGGCGTAGGATAATAATAGGGGTAATTACCCCCAGGAAGGTTAAAATGTTTTAGTACAAATAAAATCAGTAAATATGTTTTTTGAAGATCCTTTTATTTGTTGGTCTTCATTTTTATTTTGACCGATTTTTGATTTAAAACATACTTCATCCATTGCAGGAAATAAAATTATACTCCAGTGACCATATTTACGCTTGACTTTGTATATTATGTTACATTTGTAAAATAATAACTCTACCATCACCGTCATTTAATGTTTTTACTAAAAATTATGTAGGGTGCCCAGAAAGTAATATTTAATATTAGCTACCTTTTATTGGTGTAAGAATTACTTTATTTTAAATAAAATATCCTGTATATAATATATAGTATAAGGCAACTTTTGTTATTTTAAATAGAACACTCTGAATATTTTTCAATAATCATAATTTAATATTTTGCCTATAAAAAAATGTAAAATAAGCTATACCTATAGTTGTTTGAGAAAAAAACGGAATTATCGATCCACGATGAAATATACCTGTAGCTTCGTTTTTTTGTACTGTTTATGTAGCAATTTTTATTGCTAAATAATATTCTTAATAGCCAGTAAAGCTAATTTTCCGAAGGTCAAAAGATGCGTTATTCTTTAAGATAACCTTAGCTTACGTTACATTTTTTAAAGAGCAAAGGTTGAATTCTAGGATAAAATAAAATTGGCTTTGAAATTTCGATATAAAAATATCAGGACCGTCTATAAAAAAATGTGACTTAGTGATGTTACAGGGTTTTTGTTAAGTTCTGTTTGGTTTATTACAGTAATTTATTTACTTAAATGTAGAGCTAATTATTTTTATCAAATTTCTAAAAATACACCTCCGTCCGTACGTATGTATTAGGATCAATGATCTGAAAAATAAATATGGATGAATGCAGCGAAAATCACAATAACCCCTACGTGGGCACCGCGCAGTACACTTGTGGGCATGCGCAATAAACATTTACTGACTAGCCGAAAACAAACAACAGGACCGGGTTTAACATTTTGTATATGATTCATTTATAAAGAAAATATACCAAGTAATTTTGGGGTATACATATTTAAATATTTTATTTTAAGTCTGTATTCGTCTTTCATAGCAGTCCCTAAAAAGTAAACCGGTTTTATATTGGGGACTATTTTTTGTTGTATATTTTTTTATTTTTCGGTCGTATCGCCGATTTTATTAAGATTTAGCAAACGAGAGTGCTTAGAAGCACTGATCTCAATTTAAATTCCATTTTATTACTAAAACACCTTCTTTTTGATTCATGAGGACCCACTTTTACTTAACCTCAAACCTGCACGCTATTTTATGTATTATTATCTTCCTTCTTAACACTACCTTGACACAACAAAACTGAATAGTTGGTATTTTATTATAAAAGCAATTAGATTTGGTGTAACTTGTTTGAGGAATAAATCTCAATTCATAAACTGATATTTCGTTCCCGTTGGCGTAGCAGTTGTCGTTCAGTTAAGTTTGGCGTGTAATGCCATTGAAATTGTTTATTTTTGGGGTTAGGGCCAAACTGACCTTATATTTGTAATTGAAACCACAAAAAAAAGCGAATCACAAATATTAAAATTGGTAATGTACCCAGTAAGTAATTATTGATTTAATTTGCCTACAAATGCCAACTTGAAATAAACTTGATAATGTAATAATCTTAAACTAGGCTTAAAGCGCAATGGAATCGCTTGGACTATTTAATTTTATTCAAAACATTCCACAGAAAGATACCTATGTTCCTTTTTTAACATACGAGCAATAAGCAATCTACAAGATATTATATGGTATAAATCGTCCTCAATATCACAAAGCGGCGTATCTTTATGTTTAAATTTCACGAGGGTGCTTTTTAGGTATTTTTGTACTACTCTTTTTTTAGTAAAATGAAATAGGCTTAGTATTATATTTCTATAACTTTTAAAGATATCAAAATCTAACATATGCCAATTTGTAATATTAAGAAGCAACTTTTTTAAGCAATTACATCAGCTCTAGTCAATTTTCCTACTTTTTGAGATACGCCACATCGTGATATTGCCGACGAAATTGCTTATGGCTACGTGTTATAACTTGAAAATATGTCAAATTATTTTAATTAAACTGCCATATTTTATTTTGTGTAATTATAAATGCATCAGTCCAATGCTAATACAGGGTGTCCGACTATATTTTAACCCATTTTCACCGCGAATAATTTTAAAAGAAATAAAATTATCAAAATGCGGTTTTCGCGAAAAGCCTTAGATTTTTTTAAGTTTCTTTTTATATCCTTGCCATTTGGTTGTGACATTTATTTCTTACGAAAACGGTCAATTTTCGTATATAGGGCAAGTTTGTTATTTTAAATGGAACCCCATATATATTTTTCTATAATCCTTAAATACAATTTTTCCCGCTAAAAAAAATTAACCCAAACCATGACTATTTCAAAAAATAATGGATTTATTGATCTCTAAAAAATTGACTGCATGGCAATAAAGAGTATCATTTAAAACAGGAAATTTGCTACTTACTCATTATTTAATTTTGGTTATGCAAAACTTAAATTAAATAAAAGTTTAAAAACACCAAGAATTACTCACAACGCACAAATAAAACACCAAATACCAAATAACTATACCTGATAACGGTCGACCGTAGATGGGAGATTGGGTTTGGTCGGTCGACGGCGTCAATTTTACCTGGATTTTACGATCGGGAAATCCCAAATTATAAATTAAATTAGGATGAGTGTGACCCTGTCACCGCATAGGTAAACGTTTTCAGTATTGCAACCACTATATTTATTAAAATACTGCTAATTTTGTCAATGTTGCCAACACTATATTGGGTTTTAAATGAAAAATGCTAACCTTTATAACAACTGCGCATGTGCAAAGGTGTACAGCAATTCTCACAGTGTGGGGTAAAAATTCTTGCGCAGGTCTATTGAAAATATATGGGGATAATTTTCTATTAGCAATCCTTTTAATTTTTAGATCATTGATTAGGATTAAACCGCAATGCGTGATATATCATTGAATTCGTAATAAAATCGGCGTTTACATTTTTATATTAGAATCTCAGGACCGTATTAAAAAAAAGTTAATGATGGTCCTACCAAAACGAAACGTGCAGTTCAAATAAAATACCACCGTTAGATAGAGCAGGAAAAGTGGCACTGCAAAAAAGGAATTTATTTTAAAATCCATAAAATAGGACCAGAAAAGAAATAAAATAAATTTCTAATTTTTCGGTTTCTTTCAGATATTTCTGGAAATACTCGGACTTTTAAAACTCTCTAAACAACATATTATTAGGCATAAATAGGATTAAATAAAAACAGTTTCTTTTAAAAATATTGTTATATTAAAACAAACTATTTACAATAAGAAACAAGATAAAAAGAAACAAATACAGTTAAAATAGAAATAATATTTAGAGAAACATGAAAATACTTTTGGTTTAATTTGGCAAGTTAATCACGTAACACTTTGGTTTTAGTAAAAAAATGTTAAAATTTACATAATATTTATAGTTTATCAAGCTAATATTTTTCGATTGGCCCACCTGGATATGACTTTTTTTAAGCAAAAGTTACTAGAATTAGCTGATTGACATCTATTACCTAGAAAAGGCTTTTATTCTGTGCCCTAACAGATATGACAATTTTATTAAAATATTATGGGTAAACACTAAGCTTTCATAGTTTATTCAAATATATGACCAGCAAGAAAAAATACTGATAACTTAAGTCATTTAAATTTCTAGAACAAATATCTAAAGGTATTTTAATGTAACCTTTTTCTAGTACTGCCCTGAATTTTTAATCAGCTAAGTTAAATCTGAAAAATGAAAATTACTGATATGGAAATATTTGCATTGCCAAGCTAAAAATTTTAGCTTGGATAGACTATGCCAATCGTTTTAACCTTTTGCCTCTTTTTAGATGTCATAGTATTCATCCGAGTTTATATCTGCAGTAAGTGACTTTTTTTAAACAATATAGTAAATAAAACGTACGAGACACAATTCTTTGTAGTTACCCAAATTAGTAGGGTCTGTTAATTTGTGACTTTGACGAAATGTTACATATTATTATATTATAAACAAGTGTCAAGCTTGTTTTTATTACAAAGTGGATCAATAAAATTAGGTAACTTGTTATTTGGCTCAATATCGCATGCACATTTAGTAGGACATAACAGAGTATGCTTGATCTTTCCTGTTACCCCTATTACAAATACTGTGTTATTATGGTTAGCCCAGTCGATTGCTTAGTCTTCGTTTTGGTTTTGAAACTTTTTCTCAAGCTTCATTTCGTAGTATTCTTTGTCGACATCGATGAATCTAGCCAGTCGTGACATCTTTTTAAGTTCTTTTTCGCTCATGACAGGTTCTTCGGTACCAGGAGGGTTCATTCTCATCTAAATAATGTAAACAATGATTAAATATTTATTTAGTTTCCTAATATAAGATTTTTTTAACTAAACAATGCCCTTTAGAACGGGTATTTTCTATAAGCAATGTCCCATATGTGCGTCAAAGCAGAATAAAACAATCAAATTCCTTAAATGAGGGATTGAGATATTTGGCACTAGAGTTAAAAGATATTTGTTAAATATTGTTGACTTAAAACTAATTTTACTTGGTATGTGAGATCCACTCGTCTACTGCCAAACTATAACTTACACCGCTCGGTAGAAAATAAAAATAGCTTTCATTAATTTCAAAAATATAAAAATTCACTAAAGGCAATTTTTTAAAATAAGTTGACTAACACCACTTTTGTTCTAAAGTCCTTAAATTTAATTACTTTATTTAGTCATGGTTATTCAAATTTAAATAAGCTGGTCAAATTCGAGAAACTTGGTATCGAAGACAAAAAACTTTGTCTTGACGAAAAACTTCTTGTCTTGTCTTGACTAAATTTTAAGACTTTTGATCATTGAATCAATCCTAAATAATTTTCTTTTAAACCGCTTTAAAGGTAGGAGTCCACGATTAAATTTTTTTATGAAATTTTTGTGTCGTGAGTAAAAATTTCAATTTTACCTGTAAAAACAAATACTGTTTCATTTTAAAAATAGGTATTTTTTTCTATGATTAATCTTTTTAATAAATAGAATAGAAAAACCGTTTATTATTTTGAACCAATTAAAAAAATATCTTCCTTCTTGGTATTTTCAAATCAGTAATCAGATTTTTATTCAGCGTTGAATTTAGAAATGTTTTTCCGGGGGAAGTTTAATATTCCCTGGGGAGTTCCTCAGATCCTCAAGTTAGCAAAAGAAATTATTACAGCCCAAAAAGTTAAAGAAGAAAAAAGTTCTTAGATGTTAAAATCATACAAACAAATCGTATACTTTGAGACTACATTCATACTTATAATTTGTCACCAAATTTCTTTAAGGGGGATTTTATGACGATATATTTTGACTCTGAGGGGCATTATCCCGCCCGAGCCATCCCCTGAATTCAACGCTGTTTTTATTATTTCTTGCGGTATACCAACTCCATTTATACACAAAATAACTTCGCAGCTGTGCAAGAGATAATACGGTAACGGCAACGCCAAAGTTACAGCTTTACTTTTATTTATAACTTTTTTTTAATTGTTTGATAACCTAATTATTAAAAGAGATATGGCCATTTAAATTTAAGCATTTTGGTATAAAGGCTTTTGGGAAAAATCGAACATATGCGATCATTTTTGTAGGGAGTGTATTTTTTTATCTCAAGTTGTTTCTTTTTGCATTTTGTCCAAGGGTGAAGTTGATTCGTGAATAAATGGTAGGGTTTTTTGTCTGTAAATTTTATCAACATTAAGAAGATCTAACAACAACAGAGCTTTTAACAAATATTTATAGTTGAAATATCTATCTTTAATAGTTTTGCAAATATGGCAATATAAACATGATGCTAATAGCCGTCACTTAGACCATATAATTTTTAAAACATACTTAAAAAAGCCTTAAAGTGTGCTCTTTTTGAAAATAAATAAAGTCCAGTTTCATATTTTATGGTAGACTTTTTATTTCCTACCTAAATGTGGGAGTCCATTCTGCCGCACCCTGTATATGACGAGGTATATATATGCTCCAAGTTTAAAAGATTATAATTTCCTTAGTGATGTTTTCACCTTTAAAAATTAGGCAAAAAGTTCGGTAGCCCTGGCTACTTCAATTACAAAACATCGCATGGTGCATGTGGTGCATACGTTTCTTAGAAAATTGTGCAATTCTCGGGTAAGGTAAATTTTCTTATGAAGCGAATTAATTTTGCTGACCATGTTTATGACTAAGTTACATCGTCTAAGTGAAACAATGACATCATCATCAATTTTGGACGTAATTGGGTTCCCTGTGGTCCAAAATCGTGGTCACTCAAAACTGACGTGATCAGCAAAGTGAATTCGCCTATGAAATCACTAATATTCTTTACACTTTCACATAACATATTAGATTTAAAAGCATAAAAAGCAACCAACATTTTGCATTAGTATAATTATTGTAAAGCATCTTTAGTTCATTAAATATACAAAATAAAATGTGTAATTGTGTCTGTAAAGTAGTTTTTTTGTGTAAATGACACAATCTAAGAATTCTTATAACATTTAAAAGTATTGTTGAAATTTATAAATATCTTTTTAGTTTGTAGAACTGTAGAGTGTACGGGTTATTAAATTTAGTTAATTAATGTATGTGAGTAAATTATTTTAGCTTTTCTTTATTTCTAAGGAATTATTCTGACTACTTTCAGACTTTTCCCATTTCTACAATAAAAAATAGATTTAGTTTTAGTATATCATAATTATTGTCATTGTATATATGTACAGGGTGTCCGGATATTTCGTTGCAACTGCAGGATATCTTGGTTATTATTAGAGATAGAGACTTGCGGTTTTTGCAAACTGTTACCACTTTTGATGAAACAAAGGATGACACTAAAATATTTTTATTGGCTCTCTGCTCTCTGAGTTTTTAATATACAGCGCAAATTTTTTTTTCCATTTTTGGACCTCCTCGCATTTCAGTTGTCTTGTAACTTACAACAAAAATTAAAACTGATATTGTTAGATATTTTTACGTTGAATCCAGTGGTGTTGCTAGATTTTTTTATATTTGTCGAGATATGAACAAACATACATATGATTATTCTTATGGAATACCCTGTATATTTCTTATTCATTAAATTATAGAGAATAATAGCTTTTTAAATTGATGATTTTAAATTTTAAAATTGAATTTCGCATAGTGGGTAAAGTGACCACACGTCTCGATTTTGGCGGGACAGTCTCGCTTTTGGTGGACTGTCCCGCGTCCCGCCGATTTGTAAAAATGTCCCGCTTTTTTGTTGGACTATCCTGTGTCCTGTCGATTTGTAGAAATGTTCATCTGATTAGAAAATATCTGAATCTACATTTCTTATTTTAAATTTAATGTACTCTAAAAACTAAATAAATATGATCTATTATGGACATGATCAAGGTACTTAAAAAGAAGGTTGCCCAACTTTCATATGACAGTTGATAGATATGACGTTAAAGGGATGCTTTTTAAAAAATGTCGTTATTTCTTTAGTTTTTTGTAAATGTGTTAATCGCGTTTATATTTGTGAGTACATAGTGGTTTCAAAAAAACTTTAACAATTATTGTATAAACTACATTTTAAATTTGTAAAAAATTAGACCAATAATGTCACATATATCAACTGTTTACTGTCATATCAAAGTTGGGCCACCTTCTATCTAAGCATATTGGAACATGATGGCCTTTTTTTGGGCTTTTAAAATTTTGGAACACAAAATTAAGTTACGCGTGTGTTTTGTAATTCCCATTTGTCCCGCTTTGTCTCAATGAAAATGTGGTCACTTTAATAGTGGGCCATGATATGGACTTTATAGCCAATAATAAATTTAGCCCAGGTCATAATTTGTTTACATTTTGCAGCAAAATCTAGGTTTAAGTTAATTTATTTTATATTTTGCCCCGCCCAGCACCCCTATTCACCCCTCGGTTCTGCAAGTTTGTTCACTTTTTAATTAATTAAAAAAATATTAAGGATCAACGCCATCTTGTTTACACTTAAAACGGTGTCCAAAATCAGTATGTATCCATAATTTGTAGAAAAACATTTGTTTTAAAACAAAATACTAAAAAACCATGTATGAAACTTATGCCTTCAAAATTTAAATTTCAATAATATTTTAACAGTTTCATACACGGTTTTCTAATATTTTGTCTAAAATGAAATGATTTTTTTTAATCATGAATACATACTGATTTAGGACACGTTTAAATAGAAACGCAATAAAGCTAATTGAAAATACTTAGTTAGTGGTTAGTCAATTAATTAATAAGTGAACTCAATTGAGGAACCCAGGGGCGATTAGAGATGCTGGGCGAGAGAGAATAGATTTTTTTGTAAAATGTAAATAAATAATGCTTTTAGATCTAACTTTATTCTTTGGTCATAAAGTCTATATCATGGCCCACTATGCGAAAATTAATTTTAAAATTAAAAACATCAATTTAGGGCCGTAAATTAAAAAATAAGTATAAGGTATTTTATATTTTTAAAGAGCTCTCATACTCCTTAATTTAATGAATAGGAAATATAAAGGGTGTTCCATAAGAAAAATCATACAGTTGGTGCATATCTCGAAAAATATAAAATAAAAAAAATCTAACTACACCACTGGATTCTAAGTAAAAATATATACCAACATCAGTTTTTACTTTTGTTGTTAGTTACAAGACAACTGAATTACGAGAGGGGTCCATGGAAAATCTTTTAGTGCCATTTTTCGTTTTATTAAAAAGTAGCAACAGTTCGCGAAACCCGCAAGTCTCTATATGTAATAATAACCAAGATACCCTCCGGAATCCTGTACATGCATAAACCTTAGTTTATGGGATATTGACGATTAATGCAATAACAAAACAAGAACTATTAGTAACCTATAGACATTTCGGTATTCGCGTTAGAGTGTCTTTTCCACGCATTGCCTATTTGTATAATTGACCAGCTGAGTCTGTATGTTCTAACATATTTGGCAGGGCTATAGCTTTAGGCGTTTTTATATTGTAAAAAAAGAACTATTTAAAGTATATTATAAAAGTAAATCCTAAATACCTACCATACAATCATGATGAAATGCACGTATTTTATCTTCTTTGGAAAACCATCTGATAAATTAATGTGATACTACAATATTGGCCTAGATTTACTTTAGATTTAGCATAGTCATGCATTCCTACAGATTTGATATATTTAGAGTTTTTTACTTTAGAAAACAAATTTTAAATAGTTAAAGAACTAAGAAAAAAGAGTAAATTAAATTATACACTATGAAGGCAAATATTACAAAAGTGGTAAAGTGTGAAATCTAAAATGTGTTCAACAAGTTCCTAGGAAGGATTAAGTGTAAGAAAAATACAGTGGTGTAATATGTTAAGGTTATATTTAGTTAACTACAAAATTGTATTAGCAATTTGTAAGTTATTTTACCTAATCTAAGTAATTAATTTAATATACAGTAGTCTGGGCCAAAAAAACATCAATTTTTTTCCAACGGTACTGTAAAAATATTGACGAGACGAGAAATTGGAATTCATTAAGAGGTGCAGCATTAAAATTATTGATTTTTTAACAATGGTTGCATTTTTATACAAAATCTCGGAATCAGTCACTCTTAAACCTTTGATCATTCATATTCTTAAAGTAAATTAAATTTTATACAAAAAGCTTTCATAGTAGATTTTCGTAGACCAAGCCGTTTTCTTGTAATCGCGCCTTCAAAATTATTTTTTTACTTTTGTCACTTAGATTCTGGATTTTTAAATACCATAATCAATATCTTAAAAAAAACAATTTTCCTAAGGGAAATGTTATGCTCTACATAAAAGGTCTTTTATCATTTTTCGATAAATACATTTCTTTCCAAGTTATTCAATGTTGAAATAAATTTTCATTTCAATTTCAACATTGAATAACTTTAAAAGGAATGAATTTATCAAAAAATGTAAAAACTTTTTTGTAGAGCATAAAATTTCCTTAAGAATAATTATTTATTTTATATAGATATTGATATGTATGGTAGTTAAAAATCCAGAATTTAATTGACAAAAGTTAAAAATTTAATTTATGTTTAAGGCACGATTACAAGAAAACGGCTTGGTCTACGGAAATTTACTATGAAAGCTTTTTTGTATAAAATTTAATTTCGTTCAAGAATAATATGAATTGGTCGAAGGTTCAAGATTGACCGATTCAAGATTTTGTATAAAAATTAAATAATTGTTGAAAAATTAATAATTTTATTGATGCACCTCTTAATGTTAATATAAAAGGCTGAAAATTAGAGGATATTTTTCTTTTGTCGTCATAAACAATATTTTTACAGTACCGTTAAAAAAGTTATATGTTTTTTTTGGCCCAGTCTAAATTATACAGGTTTACAAAAGCTAGTAGCCCTTAGGTTAGTAGTAAATAAAACTACTGATAATAATCCCTAGTACCATTTTTGTACCCATTAAAACCCGGTAACCAGCATTTATTTTCTTATAAAAAGTGAACCGTGTGAAGGGAATAATCTTGGTCATAAATCTTCAGCCAGTATTAATAGGTTTAAAAAGAAATATATCTTTTTAGCAAGTTCGTGAGAGAGTTGTAGGGTAATGAAGCAATTTACAAGACCTTTTCTAATCTTCTGGTTAGTTATTACCTATGTTTTTTTCGTCAATAAAAGTTTCTCAACAGGAAGATTATTGCGGTAATCTTTAATCGCTACCAGGCCCTTCGAAATTTGGCGCTTTAATATAGTTACATATACAGGGTGTCCCACTGGGAACTGCTGCGATCGATTACTCGAAAAGTAAGCTTTAAAACATTTTGAAAATTTTGTAACAATATAAAGTCAGTGGGCTACCTACAACTAAAATATTTTGACAGCTCTACCACTTCCGGTTATACCCGAAGTTAATGTCAACTTCCTTATTTTATATAGAACACCTTATATATTAATTATTTTTTAGATTCTGCTTAAAATTCTAAACATAATTTATGTATAATGTTCTATACCTAAGTACAACCGTTTTTGACTTATTTTAAATTTTATGTCAAAAATAACGTTTGCAACTTATTACATAACCATCAAGTTCCTCTGAACAAAAGCCTTTATTAATATTTTAACAATTAATAAATACAGAGTGGTCAAAAATAATCGTTGAAAATCATTACGACAAAAACCTTAAAAGTCAATTTTTTAAATAAAAACCCCTATCTTTTTTACCTCATCCTATTAAGCATTAAAAATAGCGATTAGTTTGCATAGGGATTTCTATTTCAAAAATGTATAGTTTTCGAAATATAAACAATATAATATTTATCTATTCTAACAATGCTTTTAGATACGGCTTAGTTTTGCTTCTAGTTGGCCTTGACAACAAAATGCAGCGTCACAGCCAACTACCCCGTACCTACCCGTACTTAAATGCATTGTTAGAATAGATAAATATTAAATCGTAAATATTTCGAAAACTATAATGTTTTAAAATAGACATCCTTATACAAACTTACCCTTATTTTTAGTGTATAATAGGATAAGATAATAAAAGATAGGGGTTTCCATTCAAAAAAATTGACTTTTAAGGTTTTTGTCGTGATGATTTTGGACCTTTTTTTTGACCACTCTGTATTTATTAATTGTGAAAATATCGATACAGTCTACTAAAGAAGTTCTTTCTTTACAAGGTCCCAACCCCAACTCATATTAAAGGCTTTTGTTTAGAAGAAATTGATGGTTATGTAATGGCTTGCAAATGTCATTTCACATAAAATTTAAAATAAGTCAAAAACGGTTAGACTTAGGTATAGAACATTACACAAAAATTATGTTTAGAATTTCAAGCAGAATCTAAAAAATATTTAATATATAGGGTGTCCCATTTAAAATAAGGAAGTTAACATTAACTTCCAGTATAACCGGAAGTGGCAGAGCTGTCAAAATATTTTAGTTCTATGTCCCCCACTGACTTTATATTGTTACCAAAATTTTAAAATGTTCCAAAGCGTACTTTTAGAGAAATCGATCGCAGCAGTTCCCGGTGGGGCACCCTGTATTGATATAATTCTTTAGCTTTGGGTTAAATTTTACAACTTTTACATTTTTATTTGTTTTAAAACTTTATTACAGAGACTGGTAAAGGACCAAGATTCCATCCACAAAGAGCACCTTGCATGTAAAGATTTTTGAACTGTTTCAAAGTTTCATTTATTTTCATAATAACGAAAAAAATTGCAAGTTTTGAGAGGTGGAACGAAAAGTGTAAACTCTCCCAAGAGATTACAATATCTACTACTATTATATGAGGATCCCTAGCCAATTATAAAAAATAAATCTAGAAATCCTATAATAATAATTTATTTGAAAAGATAAAATTTACTTTGGTTTAATCTTTAAAGAATTTTAAAGTAGTTTTTAAACAACACTAAATTTCATGAAAATATTAAAAATTATTTCAAACTCTTTACAAAGCACATTCATATTGTTTAAAATTTGATTTTGCACACTTTTGAAACAGTTCAAAAGTACATAACCAGTTCTAATACTACAGAGGGTAACCAAAATTTAGTATAAAATTGCTACAAATCTATGGCAGTATCTTTGAGGCTTGTTTAACAGTTCAAAATATCAAAGGAAATTATTCCAACATAATTTAAATTTATGGACCTGATCATTACCTTTACAAGGGATAAATTTTTCTATACGGATTTTCAATTTAGGTAACGTTGCCAAAATGTGGTCATGGCACAGCCATCTTTACTGAATTAAAATAGTTATAGTTAGGATAAAACTTTAAATTTCTTTGAACTGCAAAACAGCCTTAATTGTTAATCAGGGATAAGGAACAAATATTAAGGATTATTTTTAATTATCAGATTAGTTTTCTTTTTCCATTGAGTTAGTCTTCCGCTGAAGCCTTTTTAAGGCGTTGCTGTAAAAATTAAATTGTTTAGGCAAGTTAGCTAAATATTTTGTTCACATATCTTATTAATAATATCTTATGTACATACAAAAAAACAACTTCTAGTCTAAATTATAGTGTTAATGCAAAAAATGTGTGTTTTGTTTTTTAAAATTATTGCTTTATATTTAAATTGAGCTCCAAATTAGTCCACTCTATATAACTTGGCCAGTAAGATTAGAAAGATTACGAGGATTACGAGACCCTGTATGATAGAGAAATGATTCATTTTTAAACCAAAAGTACGTACCCCTCTTCAATCTTTATAGATTGTATGTATTTCAATCAGGCCCTGCTTATAATACTGCTCCTATTTCTGAAAAATGGCGTCTTCCACAACTCTTAGAATTATTTTCAACAGGATCGAAAGTTTATCCCTATACAGTGTCTATAATAGTGTCTAGACTATGGGTGGCCATCGGGTCGATCGTGACTATTAGTCCAGTCAATCGTGGCAGGGCACAAAATATAGATACGAAGAACACACCGCACAACATCTTCTTGTATCATTTTTCAATCGCCGAAGTATGTAATTGGTAGATCGTACTGGGTGTAGTCGGTAAAAAGTCGATCTTGGGTCTAAACAAGTTGGCCACCCCTGGCCTAGACTATTAAACCCATTATTTACAAGAAAAAATTACCAACCAGAACTAACCATAACCTCCAAATGTGACAGTTTTGCATGACCGTCTGTACCGCTTCAATTAGAAAAAGAACTGTAGATCGAAGTACAAAGTTTAAATTGGAAATTGTAAAACTGAAGTTGGTTAAAAAGAGCAGCATGTTAGACCTAATTAGTGTTTTCAGAAATTCGCCATAGAATTTAATGGATTTGTTAGTTTTTATTATCTCACAAACCATTGGAAAAAGAGAATGGGTCTTTTATACAAAAAGGAGATATTTAGATCCTTTCTTGAAGATAGGATGTAAACATGCAGCTTTTCACCTTGCACCTCGCCGAAAAATGTAATTTTTAACAAAAATCCAAAAGAGAAGGATTAAAATAGGTGCAAGTTCAGGAATCCCACCCTATGAGACGATATAAAGTTGAACACGAACACAAATTAAAATTATTAGGTATGCCCTTGGAGCTTTGCTTATTACAGCAAAGATTTAGCATTTTCCTTCTTGGTGGACGACTTTAACCAAAACTCTGTTTTTAACTTTAATAATAAAAAACATGGTTTATGTATGACATAAATATAAAAAGGGTCTGTCTGTGATTGTACTAACATATTGAACAAGCTTGCTACGATGAAAAGAAATTTCCGGCCAAGCTATATTTGTAAACTAACAAAAAAATAATAACCAGAGCTTTTATACAATTTGTCTACTTAAGCTCGCACCATAATAACAACTTTTTTAAATTGATTTTACGAAAAAAACTTATCCTTTTTAAAAAGTTCTGCATGATCTAAGACCTAAAATGTAATCATCAGATATATTTTTTTATTGGTATACGAGGGCTCTTAAAAAATATGAATTGTGTTTAAGAGAAAAGTACCATTATTTTTGACAATATTGAAAAGTATTATGAAAAAAATGTTTAAAATTAAAAATTACTTTCAAATTTGTATTCATTTTTTACGCAATATCGGTGAAAATTTAAATTTGTACATTGGTTAATACTTTTTTCGAAATGTAATATCTAAAGGAAGTTTAAGAACTGTCAAAACAGGAAAAAGTCACAGAAACGCTTATTATCCCATAAAAAAAATAAAGATTTTTTTGTAAATGAACGAGTTTGTATGTTTTAAAGCTATTTTTAATCCTTAATATTTTTTCTTTATAAAAATTTTTCGAAATTGTGGAAATAAAAGTACTATCCTGATCATATATTTTTAGATACCCTGTATATTACTAAGAAAAATTAATATCTGTTAATTGCATTTTAGGTTTTAGACCTTGCAGAACCTTTCATAAATCATAACGTTTTTTCCATAAAATTTATAATAAAAAGTTTCTCATATGGTGCGAACTTAAGTGAACAACTTTATAAAAAAAATACTAAAAATGTAATGTATAATAAGACGAAACGTTTGAATAATTTTGGTACTTCTAATTCAAACTTACCATTATTCTGTACTTTTCTTTACAAGCGTAGTTGCTTTCGTCAACGTCTTGGTAACAATCGCTTTTGTAATCTTCTGGAAGTGGATTTCCTTCAAATTCGCATAATTTTTTAAAGGTCTCGCCCTAAAAATTTTAATACCATAAGATTTTTTTATATCTAAAATTATATTTTGCAATAAAACAACGATTTATTTTGTAAAATAAATCGTTGACAAAACAAAGTAAAGGGGAAGGATAGTGAAGGAAATACCTCCATGTTATGACTTGTTTTACACTGAAATAATATTTCTGTAATGAAAATAATATTTAAATCCATGAAAATATTGTTATGCTGTTATACAGGTTGTTAAAAGAAAGCTATAATACGAAAAACGCACAAGAGAATCAATCGTTGTATTTTAGTTATATTTTAGTTGCTTAATTGGCCAAAAATATAAAAATTACAAAAAGTCAGTGACGTACTTGGTTTTCTCAATAATATTGGCTGTGGAGTCTACTAATAGTCTCTGGGTCAGTAATAAAATGGCAGCGGCGCTTTAACCCAGCCAGTCAATGGGCGATATGAATAAAAGAGCAAATGCTTATACTTATAAAATTTGAAGTAAATGCTTTTGCTTCTAAGTATAAGTAAATGCTTTTGCTATATTTTTCTGTATCATGAGCATTTGCTTATCCTTATAAGCAGAAGCATTTGCTTTAAATTTTCCAAGTATAAGCATTTGGTTCTTATTATTTATATGGCCCAATGTTAAATGTTCGGGTGTCGGACTAGAAAAACGCATCATTTGTTTTGCCACAAGTTTACCACAATGTTATTTATACAAGTTTTAAACATTTTGCCAAAAATACTAAGGGTTACAGTTATGAACCCATAAGGCTTAAACGCTTAAACAATGTTTTGGATATTGGACTAGGCGGGTTTCGTGACTGTAACTCTTAAGATGTTTTGCACAATGTTAAAAAATTGCATATAAAACATTGTGGTAAACTTGTCCCACAAAAAGTGACGCGTTCGCCCAGTCGACACCCGAAACATTTAACATTGACAGGCTGGGTTAAAGCCCTTCTGCTTCCATATATGGCGGTATGTAAATTCGTGGTATACTCGTCAAAAGTAACACCCCTAAAAAGGTTTTAAAACTCTTCTTATCATGAAGTCTATTTCGTTACTGGTCCAGGGACTAATAGAAACCACTGGACCCAACAGTTTCAACTTAGTTAGAGCTAAATAAGCACCTTCTACTGGCGTAGCAAGGCTCACAAACATGCACTTAAAGGCATTTCGCGAGACTTCTTTAAATGCTATGCTACCAGTGAAGATACATCGGTGGTTTTAAGTAAAGATACCTAAATTGAAGATATGTTCTATATTGGTTTGGCGGATTTATTGATTAGATGTTACTTTTTGGGTACACGCCAAGTTATATTAAAAAACCAAAAATTAAAAATAAGTAAATAAAAAACTAAAAATCGACATTTCGGTGGCAAGTCTGCCACCGTTGTCAAGATAAAATTAAATTTAAAAAAATAAATAAAATTAACTAATATTTGGGTTTAAAAATTAAAATTAAATTTTTTAACCTAATTAATAAGTTAATTTTTAAACCTAAATAATAGTTATTTTTAAATTTTTTATTTAAATTTAGTTTTATCTTGACAACGGTGGCAGACTTGCCACCGAAACGTCGATTTTTAGTTTTTTATTTACTTATTTTTAATTTTTGGAATTTTTGGTTTTCTTACATAACTTGGCATGTAAAGATACCTACTTTACAATAAGTTTATCCATTCCTGTAGGTTTATGAATAGGGCAGTAAAACACATCAGGTGTATTCTTATCATACACTATACTTTTCCTCATCATGTCTTTGGCACTCAACACGACAGCCAAAATCGAGGCGAAAAACGCCAAAAGTGTAAGTATATTCATTTCTGAAAAAGAAAAAACAATTGTATAAAACTTGTTTGTATATAAGGGGTCTATTGAAAATTTAATTTTTGTATTTTTATGCTTTGCCTATGAAAAAATATATTTTATATTTATAACAAAATATTATCCGAGTTGCTCCTGTGCCTCGCAGATATGCAGAACGGACCCCTCCGGTCTAGGTTCCAGGGATAAACATGAGCAATAGCAGGGTTCACAACGTCAGGTCGACCTAACACACTTGCAGAACAAATAAAAAGAAACTACAATTTTTTTAGTGAATTTAAGATATAAAAATTGTCCAAAGTTTGGGTGACAAGTCGATCATCATTTTAAAGATAAAAAATAATAATCCGCTACAATAAATCATAGTGTCAAGTAACTCTACCTAGGGATCTATGTCCTAAACCAGAGTTGTGTCGAATATTGGAAATCCGGCATTCGAATACGAATGCTGAATACCTACCGTATAAAAAAGTATTCAAATACTGAGGACTCGAATACCAAGGAAAAAAGAATTTATAAATACTTATAAGCACAAAAAGGTGCTTGTTTAACAAATTACGATATTGAATACCTAGGTACTTCAAATTCCGGTATTCGAATCCTGGTAATTACATTCGTATTCGAATACTGGAAATCTCAGTATTTTAATACTTTAAATCCCGGTATTCAAACACTCGTATTCACATTTCGGTATTCGAATACTGGATATTCCGATACTCGAATACTTCAAATCCCGGTATTCGAATACTCAAAACCTGTATTCGGAGACTATCATTCAAAAACAGTATACCCGAATATTGACCAAAAAAGTATTCAGTCGAATACCGAATACCAAACACACAGATGTATTCCAATACTATTATGCTTTACGCCAACTGTCGCAAAGAGCACGAAAAGATATAGTCAGGACGGCATACTTTGCTATGTTCCACTCCAAAATGTCATATGCTGTACTTGTATGGGGACACGCGGCTGTAAGACACCGAATCTTTGGACTCCAAAGAAGAGCTGTGCGTATTGTTGCTGGGCTTGGATATCAAGATGACACCAGGGAGGCTTTTAGACGTGAAGGAATCCTGACATTGCCTGCGGCTTTTGCACTGGAAAGTATCCTATATATTCGAAGGCATTTAGATCAGTATGAAACTCACGCCGACTTGCATGGCTACAGAACAAGAAACAAAAATAATATATATCCCATCAACATAAGGTTAAAAAGGACCCAAACTGGTATAAACTACTTTGGCATAAACTATTTTAATAAACTGGATGAATCAATAAGGATGTTAACTCCAACAAAACTAAAGTCGGAACTCAAAAAGCTATTTTTGCAGGTTTCTCCTTTCTCCTTGGAAGAAATTGATAGGATTGTTTCCGATTATTCAGTAACTTAGTATAACTTTGTTTGTTCCTAACGTTTTCATTTGTTCATTTATTTCTTTAATGACTATTTGTACTTGTTCGTTACCGATGATCTGTGCATTATGTATTTTATACCTACTTGTTTTTTAGTTTTTAAGTCTTATTTTATATTTACTATTTTATATGACGTATGTAAAAATTGTAATATTTATTGACATTAATTAATAAACTAAACTAAACTAAAAACTAAACTACTATTTGAATACCAGCCCCCAATGTATTCCGAATAGGATTCAGAATACCGAGCAGGGCCGGTCATAAGGGAAGGGCATAGGAGCCATAGCCCCTTCCCCTTTCATGCCACATCCTTTATAACCGATTATATTTTTTTACCTAAACATACCTAATTGCAAATATGGTCAATAAATGATGATAGGGCCCCCTTGGAAAGTTGATATGACCGCCCTTGATACCGAGTAATTGAATACTACCCAATTCTGTCCTAAACGTTCTATTTTTGGAATTACAGGGTGTTTAACATAAAAAAATAATATTTTGGAATAACTTTTATTACAATTTAGTGAGAGATGAAAATTTTGTAGGTTCACATAGAAAGTACTGTTGTAACAACGTGGGGGCAATATTTCAGGAAAATCGGTCAATAACTTTTTGAGTTATCATAACTGACAATTTAAAAAATGTGGTTTTCAGAAAAAAACACTTTAATGTAATATAAGAAATATCAAATTTTAGTGACGTGTTCTCAAAGGACTATACTAACATATTATACAAAAATCAACATTTTACAGGTATCTCCACCTAATCTAAATTAGATATTATTAGCAAAGTTATTGTAAAAAAAAACCATTAACTATTTTTTAAAAAAATTTAATCCCATGTAGTTCCAAAACATGGACGTTTAACACATGAAATTTTCTTCCTATTTTTCGTTGAAGAATCACCCCTTAACATTTGTCGGTATAGAGTTACTGGACACCCTGTTTAAAACATATTCAAAGTTCATAATGACGACTACATTTTGTAAAAAAACATTTTATTTAAATGTTAATACTTTGTGGGTTTATTTTATTTTTCAGATAGTGTTAAAAAAACGGCATTTAAAAAAAATAATACACATGAATATATACAGCGTGTCATCGGAAGTTTTTACCAAATGGAAAACTTTTAAATTATTAACTTTACGAAAAAAAATTCTTTTCATAGAAAGTTCTGCTTGATGAGAAAATACATTTCCACAAAAATATTTGAAGGTTGAATGTATAGGGTGGCCCAAAAATGACTTGTTTCGAAATTAAACGTTGCTTTATAGAAAAAAAATCTAAAAACTGCATAAAAAGCCTGGGGGTACAGTGGGCACAACAGCCAATATTATTGAGATTTGATAATTTGATATTGACATAAGAAATCACCCTTTAAAATTTGGTACCGTAGTTGGGAAATAACCCTTATTTTAATTTGGAAACAAGTAATTTTTAGGCCACCCTGTACATTCAACCTTCAAATATTTTTGTGAATATGTATTTTCTGATCAAGCAGGACTTTTTATAAAGAGACACTTTTTTTTCGTAAAGTTAATAAAGTTATCCATTTGGTAAGAACTTTCGAAGACACGCTGTATATGAAAATCTGACGAAATTCTGTAACCGTTCTTTTTGTGATTTCTATTTTTATAACAAACCAAAAAAATTACAAAAAGCCTAAGTATTCTATATACCGTGGAAGCCAAGTGTTAGAATGTTCAACTCATTATTTCCCATTTTAGTCAACGTTGATGATCAAATTGACTAAAGATTTTACCACTGTTTTCTTGCCACCCTGTATAATTAAAAACCCTTTTATTAATAAAATGTACAAATTTGGACAATTTGGTACTTGCCTACCTAGGCAAATTCAAAAAAAATCAAAATTGGGAAAATGGTATAAAAAATGTCCTTAATTTTCAATTTTTGAAAAAAACTACAATATTTCCTAAATTTGAAGATTTAACCCCATATAACCTATAACAAAAAAGTGATATATTGTTAAAAGGAATTGAGCCAAAATATAAAATGCAGGGTGTTTCATTTAAAAAACATAACTTTATGTCGTCACGCTTTTATGAGCAACCCTGTATACATCAAAATATTTTTAAAATGAGAGGATTATCCCTTGCTATATACCTACAAAAAAGGAATTAAAAGAGTTTTATGGATTCCAAGTAAATGAGTTTTGTCAGACTTCTGACTCACCCTGTATACTAGATACCTAGGGATTTGACCATGCCGATCGAATAAAAAGAGACCAATTAACCAGACCACATTTAATTTCTTCAAAATGATAATTAACCCATTAATGCCTACAAGGACCATATGATGCCAGCAAGAGGCTTTAATTGGAAAAAAATTAATAATAATTTATATACCTCAAATTAATGGCTAGAGGGCCCACAAATGGCTACCTACTTCTAGAATGCTTGATAATTCGTTTTATTTTTTTTTTCAAATTATCCACATTTTTACTGTCTCAATCTAAAATTAAATTTAGTAATTCACATTTTTTAAAAGGGTCTTCTCGGCGTTAATGCGTTAAGAATAAAAATGTCTTATAAAAATGTAACCTCTTTATTTTACCTTTTAAAAAATACTGTAACAACCTTTGTTACAATAAAAAGTCAATAGCACCAATACAACTTTAATTATTATAGCACTACCAACAAAACATAAACAAAATAGTAACACCAATTGCTCTCTCTTTACGCTAGAATTGGGTTACATAAGATAATTTATCAGCAAAACTTGTTAAACTACTTTTCCATTGTCGATTTTTTAATTTACGCTATTATGCATTAAAGTTAACGTTGCTAAAAATTTAACGATGAATGGAATAAGTGTAATATTAATTTGCAATTGTTGACCTTAAAACTCTACAAGACATACCGTCCCTGAGTTATGAAATTGATTTTATGATAAGAACACTTTTAAAACCTTTTTAGGGGGTTCCTTTTAACCAGTCTACCACGAATATTCATACCGCCATATAAAATATGGAAGAGGCCCTTTAACCCAGTCTGTCAATGTCATGTTTCGAGTGTCGGATTTGACAAACGCGTCACTTTTTTGTCATACAAGTCTACCACAATGTTTTACATTCAAATTTTTAAACATTGTGCCTAAAAGTGTTCTTATCATGAAGTCAATTTCATTACTGGCCAGAGACAACAATGAGACGAGCAACTAAATGTAAATAAATTATCCGAGAGAGAGATGCTGGGCCTTCCTTGTCTGTCTTCAAGGAAGGCAAACGCAGATGGCGCGTGAGTCGACTTTATCGTTTGTCCGCCAAATTCAAATTATATAGCTGTGCTATTTTTGCCCTTAATGTTAGGTACCTGTTTTAGTTTCCTATTAATATAAAATATTGGGGTTTAGTTCAATAATTACACACACCTAATTAAAAATGTCATTTATTTGGTTTTTATAAAGATTTTTTTTACAGATAACCATGTCAATATTACCTTAAATTATCTGTTGAAAAGCACAAATTTAATATATACACTGTGATCACTAATAAAAGTCAATATTCAAAGTCCAATTAAAGGTAAAAAACCACGAAACACACAATAAATCACAGAAAATGTAAACAAACTGTCCAAACAAATCGGCCATTGAAAAATATCAAACACAAATATCGATTAACATTTCGGCGAGACTGCCTCCGGCAACGTTGTCAAGTTAAAAATATTCGATTCATGGTATATTTTCTTTCTCTTAATTAGATGTGAGCCAAAAAAGGACATTAAAGTTTACATACAGAAATTGTAAACAACTTGGCAACCAGGGCAAAGCGATGATTGCTCCATCTACGATAGCCTGCCATGATGAAAGACAAAGACATATTTATTGGCGTTAAACCAGAAAGAGATAAATACAATGGACAAATTGTTAGGACCAGTTACTCGTCTCATTCTTGTCTCTGTACTGGCCCTGGAACTAATAGTAATATAATTATAATGTTTTTTTTTTAAGAAATAGAAGAGCTAGGAAAAAACCTGTTATACAGGGTCTTAGGGAAATAACGTTTGTAACTTCAAGAGGTGACTTCTTGCATTATTCTAAGCAAAAAAGTTCCTTATAACGTATGCCTGAGAATCAGCTGTTTCGGAAAAAGTGCTAAACTTATTAATTAATTTTGTACCTTAATTATTTAAAATCATATTCCTAATAGCGTAAAATAAATCAATACATCATATTTATTAATTAACTGTCTCTAAAAACTATTTCTTCTTGCATATTAAATACAATTTTCACAAGAAAAGCAGACAAACAAAATCCCTTCCCCGCCAATTGGCAACGTCGTACGCAAAATGGTGTTGGTAGGCAAAAAATAAATACCTACGTCGGGAAAAAAATTGTTGAATAGTTTCTTGCATACATTAATGCCAGAGTTGGGTCGTATTCGAATACTCAGTATTCTGAATAGTATTCAGAATACAATTTGCCGGTATTCGAATAGTGTTCAAATACATTTTGTGTTTGGTATTCGGTAGAATACTTAGTATTCGGGATTCTGTATTCGAATACTTTTGAAGTATTCGAATATCGGCGTTCCGAGTATTCGAATACCGGAATGTGTAAGTAGTATTTGAATACCTATATTTCATGAGTAGTATACTAAAAGGGAACAAAAACTAGGAAAAAATAAGATAAGGACCTTTTTTCTTTTTTTTTTATTCAACGGTCTTGTTTTTTTTTTGTTTGTAATATTCGAATCTTTTTTCCAGTATTCGAATACCGATTCCAGGTGTTCGTAAATACCCAGTATTCGAATACTTTTTTCTTTCAAGTATTTAAATATTCGGTATTCGAATACCTACTTATTTTTCCGGTATTCGTATTCATATTCGAATACCGATTTTCAGTATTCGACCCAACTGTATTACTGTATCACTGCATGCATTTTGATACCAAAGAAATGTTTTTGATACGAGAGTATCACAATATGCTTTTATTTACGGAAAGGCTCAATGGAATTCTGAAGAAGCTAGACGCCTTTACGAAGAACGTTTTCCTGATCGAAGGCTACCAGCTAGAAGAACATTTGTAGAACACTTGAGAGTACGTGAATTGTGATTTACATTTAATTATAACTTTAAATAAAACTGATAATCGTGGATATTGGTGGTGTGTATCGCCACGTATCGGTAAGTCCTGTCATTTTTTTTAAGTCGATGTAATGTACTGAAAGCAGTATTCAATAAAAAATATAACAATTTGATGAATCACTTGTTGTCCTCGTGCACTTGTATCCCTGTTAAGTTGCAACGTTGCCAAATGTTTGGTAAAATTTAATTATTAACGACTCAATTTTTTTAAAAACAATTCAGACGTATTTATTTATTATAAACTATTTTGCTTAAAATAATGAAAGGAATACCCTTTTTAACACATAACACAACTGGACTGCAAAGTTGTCACATTTATGCTTCTTCCAAATTAAGGAAATGGTGCACAATCTGAAAACACTGTTTAGGGAGAAAGTTTCACCGTGAGAGTTTTTAAGAATAATACCCGAGAAAAAGCAATAATTATAGTTATGTTTCTTCTCGGATAATACTTCAACCATCGCCTTTTAGATGTTAGAATTGTACTAACGGAGCCGTTAGTACAAATCCAACATCTAGAGGGCAATGACTTCAACCAATAAGTCTCAAATGTGTAGGTCTTAAGTACCAAAGCATCAAAAGCTAAAAAAATACAGTCTGTAGCTTACAATCCAACAAATATGTGGTGAAAGTTGAGTTTGCCTTCCGGATGATTCCTAAAACTCCCCTGTGTTTAGCCATTATAAAATATGTTGCATTTTTTGCACAGTTTAGTAATAAATGTAATTAAATTTTAAAGCGCGGGGCATTTCTATTATACTATCCCATCAATAAATATGCTTTCACTATATAGTCCTTGTTTGGTCACTCGCGCGTTACATCCCACGCGAAGATAGCTTTTGAACCACGGCAATGTATTTTCCAGAGGAAAATAAAACAAATACATTATTACTATTTCTAGTAATTAGTAACAGTTTTTTTTATGTTTCGCTTTGTCTAGTTTCAGATAATTTTTATTAAAATCTGACTGTTTCAATTAAATTTTGAATAAGTAAAAATCGTAGGTATTAAAATTAAAAATATACAGGGTGTCCGAGAATATGTGGGCAATTTTCTGGATTCATATATACGCTTAAAAATAATATGACAAATTCCTATAATTTTTTTATCCTTAAGTCCCTTTTACAGAGATAAGTACCCTTAAAGGATGCCGCAAAAATCGTTTTTTCTTAAATAACTTTTGTAGCCCTTGGTATAATGATATAATTTTTTAATAAGATAAATACTAGTTAGAAGTCCTTAAAATGGTATGCTTGACTAACATTTGCCTTTATTAGTTCGCCAGGGCCGGACTAACCCTTACACAATAGTGATAATTTTTTTACTCCTGTATAATAAAAAAACGAAAAAATATTTTTGGGTAGCGTAAACCTTTAGCTAAATAAAAGGTGATGTCGATACATTGAAGCAAAAAAGTTTTTGTTTAGTGAAGACATATTACAAAATAGGTTATTCTGCCGCAAATGGTCATAAAGTATTAAAAGATTTTTTGCCTCGGTTGTAGCATTATGGAGGGTCCCAGAATCTTCGATAAAATTAAGCTAAATATTGCATAAAGTACTAGGAAGCCTATGTCGAACCGACGTTGTTTTTTTGAAAACGATTTACTTTATCAATAACGGACAGGAGTACCTTTTTTTTATTTATTTTTTTATCTTTGGACAAGCCACGAAGGCTAAAAGCCTAAATACTAACCTAGATATAAGAGCAATATTCCAAGGGAGGTCGGATTTGGGACACATATAAAGTGTATAAATTAGAAGAGAAATCCAAGCTTTTTGAAGCTGCCGTGGCTATACTCCTACCCTACCTCTTTTAACTAAGAGTTTAAGCTATTCAAAAATGTTTTTTTTAATTTCTTTATTATAGATGGTGTAAAATAATAAGTATAAAGTATATATAAAGCAGTGGCGGCTATTCAGGTGTAGTAAGTGAAGTGCCACTTCACCAAAAATAAATAATAAAACATAAAAACATATTACTATTATTCAAATCATTTTTCTCATTTCTATTCCTTATTTGTAAAATGCCATGGAAAATCTAGCATATAAATTAACCGCTGGCGCGAGTCGCCGCTTTCGGCAACGGGACATCGCAATCCGCGATTAGCAAGTGTATTGCAAATATAAAACGGATCCAAGTATACACCTCATGTGGGGTTTTGTTTACGCTTTGACGCTCCGTTGCCATGACAACGCTATACTTGCCGGCGGCCAAAATCGCGGTCGGAAGTATCAGGTGTATTGCTTGGTAAATCGCTAGCCTTAAACAGATAATTTTGTGCAGATAATATAGGTTTTGATCGTTTTGTTGGTTTTCACGTATTATTTCGATTTTTTCCGTTTGAGTATTATTCGCGACAGTGATTTTTCACAGGAAGAAATTTAAGAACAGTACAGAGCACTTCTCTATGAAATATTAGATCATATTTTGATGAAAATGGAAGAAAGATTCGAAGATTGTTACAAACTACAATTTTTTTGTCTTGCTGATACTGCAAAATTTGGCCAGTACAACAAAACTTTTCACACTGATTCTTTTTAAAATTTATTGGAGATATATGCCGAATCATTTCCTAAAAATCATCGGCTCAAAAATGAACTTGGCCTGGTAAGTTTAGATATCAAGACTTTTTACTTAGACTTTTGATAGTTGAGTATTTTCAATTTTGCTAAAATGGTGAATGCAATTTTGTCCGTTCCTGCACTACACCTGTTTTTAGACCCGCGAGCCGCCACTGATATATAGGTACTATTGTATGACGTTGTTTTACAAAGACACCATTTTAAGAGAAGTCCTAACTAGTATTTATTATAAGAAAAAATTATTTCCATTATACCAAGTACTATAAAAGTTATTCAAGAAAACCCGCTTTTCAGCGGCGTCCTTTAAGGGCAAAATTGGGGACTTCGGGAAAAAATATAGGGACTTATTTTCATGTGTTTTATGTATAAAGACTATCCACGGATGGGGTTTACAAAAGGACAAATTGACAACAAAAAATAATTTTTCATAAAAAGTATATTTTAAAAAAATTTTTGCTTGTAAAAATATAAATATGATCCACGTAGAGAAAGTGTTGATTAAAAATTGGGTTATTCGGATGTCGTCCATAAATCATCTATTGCCGTCATCTTGAAAATAAACAGTTTGTTGTGGTATGTCATTTGAAAGAGATTTTAGTGTAGAATTTAAATATAAAATAAAATAGGGTTTGTTTCCATTTAAAATGTTTGTCAAATGTTCAATATTATCTCATGCGGTAATTACATTCAAAACCGAAATTACGAAATCTAAGTTGGTAATTTATTAAAGAAAATAGAATATATCACTAACCATGAAAGTAAATTAGGTCATTCTTTTATTTCCACAGCCTAGTTAGAAAAAAATATATTCAAAGCAGAAATAATGGCGGTACTTGATTTTCTTTAAAAATCTTCTCAGAGTTCTTTGGCCGTCATTTTGAAAAGAAGCACCCTATATCAGGGGTGGCCAACCGGTCGATCGCGACTATTAGTCAAGTCGATCGTAGCAAGGTCAAAAATATAAATACCTGAACCAGGGCCATGCCTACCAGGTGGTGCAACCAGGGCGCAACGCATGTGAAAATGAAAGGCGGAAAGTCGGAGAAAGGGCAGAAAGTGCGAGTGGTTGTTACAAATGATTGTGATTTTGAAAAATGAGGTGGGGTCTTTTTTTGCTCTTCAAAAGTACTTTATGAGGAAAAAAGAAGATAATGGGAGTTGGGCGCTCTGTAAAGAAAGTACACAATCGGGGTGACGGTGAAGACCTTTTTTCCGAAATGCCGAAATATGACATTGGTAGATCGAACTGGGTGTCGTCACTGAAAAGTCGATCTTGGGCCTAAACCAGTTGGCCACCCCTGCCCTATATAATATATTATTGAAAAAGACTTTTATACAGAATATAAATATGGGAAAAAGGTAGGTACTTGCATTTAAAATAAGAAAGTTTATGTTACGTGCGGTTAAACAGAAAGTGATTTTGAGGTTATGATAATGAAAAGAAAATCTTAATTTATGTTATAATAATACTGTAAAATTTTTAAAACTACAAAAAAAACTGTCAGGGTAACATCCTGTGTCACCCGGTATATCCGAGAGATTGCCCACATATTCTCGGACATCTTTATACAGGGTTATTTACGGTAAGTGTCCTATTAAAAATTGCGGAAACCACTAAAGATAGAGTTTTTAAATTTTGACGCTGAGTTTAGGTGATATTGACCTTTTTAAAGGCAAATATCTCACAATCCGACCGACTTCGAGTTATACCGGAGTTGGTACTAACTTGCTTATTTTAAATGGACCCTTTATCTTATTACATTTTCGGATTTAGCACAAGACTTTAAGCTAATTTTGTTTATCATGTCCGATATCTAAGTTAAGGATTTTTTGACATGTTTAAATTTATTTGTCAAAAATCATGTTTGCAGACCCAAAAATGTTTATTAACTTTTACTATTTATTAATTAATTTGGGATACACTATACTTGTGCAACGGGGACCGCTTTACCTGTTTTTGGAACATTAAAAAAATATATTAATACAGGGTGTTCAAAAAATAAGAATAAAAATTAAATTTTAGAAAACTACTAAAAACAGTTTGTTCAAAAAATGAAAACATACAATTTTTGTATTTTTATCTTGTTCCTATTTAGCAATAAAAATAAGGGGAAGTTTGTGTAAAGTTGTCTACTTCTAAAAGTTTAAGTTTTTAAGATGTTTCCAATTAACTATTTTTATATGGCTAATAAATGGCAGATTTGAAGTTAAGTTTTAAATGTATTTTTAGTTGGCTATGATGCCCTTAAAAGACAAATCATGTCAAATTCCTCAAGACTCGAACGACCAAAAATCAGAAGCAGCTAAATCTGTGTAGCTCCTATTTATTTTCGTAGTAATTAGAAAACTCAAAAGCACTAAACATATTCTAATTAAAAATAACTTAATTTGCAATTTTTACTACACAAAGATTATAAAATATGTGTAATTACGGATTTCATGTATTTGGCAAAAATGTGCTTAATTCGTAAAATATGCAGTAAATAAAACTGTTACATTGGGGTGGACATAATTAGTTCTGGTTAGTTAAATCTTTTTTTTACACAAATTAAACAAAATTTTAATTTTGCTGGATACACAAGTTCGGCGTAACATATGTATCTTATATTCAACTATTTATTCCACTAACAATGCCTAAACACAAAGCAAAGTGCTTTTGAGAACCCGTATAACAATAGAAAGTCGTTCGAACAATGATTACTTACTTGATTCCAAACACTTAGAGTACTTAGGCTAAATTTTTCAAACTTTTTGTTAATTTTTCACACTTTCGTTGCCGATTTTGGAGATTCTGACTAAACACACTACTACCTGATGACGCCTACCTACCTACTTACAAGAACCTCTCTACCTTCGCAACTTGGCCAAGGATACGTCATTTATGTGGTTTTCTGTGGTACTTACGGTATGGTATAGTCGATGAGCATATGTTACATAATTTCTTACTTTAATTAAAGTTTAATATTCAAGGAAAATAAAATTTTAGGCTCTTTTTGAAAATAATTTGTATTGAAGATATGTTCTGTATTGGTTCGGCGGATTTATTTAATTTTCCTTCATTTTGTTTTAGGAAAAACGATATTATTTGGCGTGTACCCCAACAAATGACATTAATTTAATAAATTGGTACCTAATTTTAATTAAATAAAGTTGTTCTTATGGATTTTTTTGTTTCAATTTTTGTTATAGCCTATAATAGCCCAGTATAAGTACCAGAGTACCGTGCATGGCTGTAGGGTTATTTTATTATCTATTTATATTTTCTCCTGTTCCCTAATCATTGTTAAAGCATTGAAACATGCAATTTTTGCATTTTACGGCACCGCAAACAAAAGATTGTTGTGCACGGAGAAAAAAACGGTTTAATAAAGTTTCTTTCAGCCAGTACCGGATTAAGACTACCTGATGATGATCAGGATCCACTTCTGTGTGAAAACTTTCTGAGGATCAAAATCAAAAAGTTCTCAAAAAGTTGTGGTTAATTTAATTAAAATTTCAAGAAAATATTTGGGTAATATTACTGTTACTTTTTTCTTAACTATTATTGATCAGTTTGATTACCAGTTATGTAGTTTAATAAGTTCTTTGGCAATAATAATTTTTGCAGTGGTCAAGTCTGCCCCCTCCCCAAGCATCGCCCCTGATCGCAGCAACAAAAAGTGTTTTTGTAAAAACCAAAATATGATCTCAGCTAAGTAAGAATCGAAAGAAAATATGCCGTTCGTATGGTGCTTTTACTGGAATAACGTATCACATCTAAAGCTACATTTACAAAAAAATCTAAAATTGACATTTACCCATGGGGTAAAATGCACTATAGAACTAGGATTTGATAAGTGACGTTTAAGCAATTGTTTAAATGTCCAATTTAAAATTTCAGAATTGGTTGTACCTAACGCACGGTAAAGCTAGGTCATTGGGCAAAGCGCAGTTTATTGACTGTCTGTGACGTGTGTGGCCAACAGTTTTAATTTTTTTCTTTAATTTAAAAATTAACGTGGAATTAAAGTTTGGTGGCACCACATTTAATGTGGTCTCGCGGGGCTCTTTTCGCCCATGCCTAGCTACCCCACTGGGTTGTGGTTAATAAAGTTTTAGTTGTGTTTATTAAAGTATTTGAAATTCGATTTATATACATACCCCCCCAACCCCACAGTGTAAAATTTTAACAATCTAGCAGGAAATAATTGTTTTTTTGAACTTTACAAAATTTGAAAAATAGTAATAATAATAAAAACTAGATAAATCACTTAATAAAAATACCTATTTATTTCCCAAAAAAAAAAATTAAGTTGCTGATAAAAGGTAAGTAAAATGTATATTCCGAAAACTGCTGTAAGCAAGTAAAGATTATTTTAAGTTTAGTGTTAAAATTTTATTTGACATAAAAAAATTTAATTTTTAATTTTATACCAGTATACTTTTTGGTATTTTAAGGTAAGATTGCAATTCTTTGTTTATAATTTTGACAAATAGGTTTTGAGATAAAAAGCACTTTAATAGGCATATTTTTCTTCTTCGAGATTTAATATTTTCTTACTTGGATCTTTTGCAAAAATTTGCAAACTTGAAATATTTTTAATCATTTTCAGGATGTTCATCAAAATAAGTCATCGCTATATTTTTGACATATGGGTTACAAAACGCAAAAATAAAAGAGTGAGCTTCATAATTCACTTTATTTTGTAACAATTGGGGCTTTTGACAGTGCCAGATAGATTTATTCACCTCTAAAGATTTTGTTTTGGTGCTGATATATAAGTACTTATATAAAAAGGGAAACAAAACTTTACTTCTTTTGCTAAAGAACTTGCCAGTCTATCTTCAAAAAGAAGCACGATTTTGAAAAAGGTGGAAAACAATATTTTACAATATTCAGGTATTTTGACTCTGACATCAAGCAATAGCTGTACATTTTTAGCCTTCCTATTATAGCATAAAAATATTCTGTTTATATGAAGATGTTATGTTCATCTAAAGAAAAAAATCTATAATTATTAAATGGGGCTGCGACGTATCTGACTAAAGAAGACATCGGCAAAAATTTGAACCCAAGAAAATTTTACTGACGATAATTTATTTACCATCTCTATGGTTCCTCTACAACTTCGCACTGATAACAACAATTTATATCTTTTGCAAAAGCTCTTACCTTTATCAACTAGATACTCTCACGAAATTTAGTTCTTACTTGCGAAGGAAAACAAAGATTTAACAAAAATAGAAATACAAAAATGTCGGATTTGAGAATGAGAATTATGTTTTTATTATAGTTTTTTTGTGGAAAAAGCCTTATCCAAAATATTATGTATGTGGTACGAAATTTTTTGGAATAAAATGTTTCTCTTTTTAGAATATGCTAACAAGCCTTCCTCGTTACATTAAAAAAAACTTGTGAACATAAATATGATTTTTCAAACTTTTTAACCGCCTGCATGGAGGAGTCGTAAAAAAGATCAAATTTATTTTTCTATGGCTACTTGACTTAAAGTTGATTGCATCAGATTAATCATGGAACTTACATAAAAAATTAAAAAATAAAATTTTTAAAAGCAGAAGTGTTAAAAAATGACATATGAGGTGTCATTGTATTCAGAATGTTGTATGCTAGCAAAATATGACAAAACTTACCGGAAGTAATAGCAAGCAACTTAATAGATCAACCAATGCATAATTATTTGAAATATCGATATACTTACCAAATTTTCTTTTTCTACCTTAAAAGATAAAAAAATTGTAGGGGGAACCACCTGTGAGAAACACCCGGTATATTCTAAAGTCATATAATTTGTATAAAAATAGTTGTTTGCAAAGTATCACGTCCACAAAAACCTAAAAATTCGTTTTAATTTTATTTAACGAATTAATTCCAGTCAGGTTACCAAAATTACACACAGTGCCCCCTTCTAACTACGCCACTATTCTATTATAAAAGTCTACAATATAGAAGACATCCACCGTACGTTAGTAGTAGACTTTTAGCTTTAGCCTTCGTGGATTGTCCAAAGATAAAAAGAAAACGGATTAGTATTTAACCATTTACTACACTATTAAAAAATTGTCTTTAATATCACATTAACGTCTGTACTAATGTCAAACAGTTATTTTTTATGAACGACTTAGCGAGCATTAGCCTTGCTTGTGTTGCTCGTGTCTATTGTCTCTTAAATTTTTGCTAGTTTGACTTTACTTCTATACATCAGGATCCTTGCGCATATATGCGCTTTACATAATATAAGAGTGTGTCATCTTTTCCATTTCTAGTTAAGCGACTGCATGATATTTAAAAATAAAAACGTATTCTCGCCAGCGCCGTAGCTACAATGGTTCCGTGGGCTCGGTGGGACCCAGGCCCGCGGGTATCGAGGGCCCGCGTATCCAACAAACAAAAGGTTTTACATTTTTACATTTACAAGGACATACTTTTAAATCAATTATTAGCTTTTCGAACATGTTTCTCTAAAGATCTCACAAATATTAAGTCAGTAAAAGATTTGTTAAAATTTATCATAGTTGACAATTACTCATCGAGTAGTAGCTTTACTGAAATTATAACTTTATGTTTTTTATATCTTACAATTCCTGTAATCGTCGCATCGGCAGAAAGATCGTTCTCAAAATTAAAATTAATAAAAACTTATCTAAGAAATTCGATGAATCAAAATCGATTATCATCTTTGGCAATGCTGTCTATTGAAAATAGTGTTGCTCGCTCCATAGATTTACTGAAAATTATTAAAATTTTTGCTACTGCAAAATCTAGGAAAGAAGCTTTTTAATGCACAGTATATTTATTTAGGTACTATTCATTCTGAATTCGTTTCCCTCTATTTTGTTTGTTGTATTTTGTGTTTGGGTTGGCATGTTTTTAATAAAACTATGTTGTTTTTTATATGTATATGTACATACGTACCTACATATGTAGGTACCTATACATTTACGACTATTTCTTTATGTTTGTTATATTTAATAAAAGCTTTTATATGTATCTATTTAAAGACATTTATTAAAAATAAGAGTTTTATTCTTTTTTTTAAAAGGAAAACCTTATTTTGGTTTTAAGTGCGAATTTTGAACATTTTAGTGGTATAGTAGGTATGAAACAAATATAAAATAAACAATAAAAATAATTTTTGTAGCCTAAAAATAAGATTTTGGGCATGGGCCTTTAAAATTTTAACCGTGGGCCTCCAAAATTTTAATAGTGGGCCCCCAAAATTTTAATCGTGGGCCCCTCAAAACTCGCCGGGCCCCCAAAATTTGCCGCCTTCGGCGGCGAATTTTTATTTGCCCCACCACGAGGGCCCGTAGATAGGGCTTCGAACCCAGGCCCGTTGCCTTGCTGCTACGGCACTGATTCTCGCATTAAAAAAAAAAAAAAAAAAACATGAAAACATAAGAATCAATGAAAGTGGCAAAATAGGTAATTTGAAAATACAATTTAAACTGAAACAGTTAAAATGTGACGAATATTTAATTTTTCTTTTAAAGAACTATCTAGAAAATCGGACAATACAAATTAAAATTGGTAATGTTATGTCTACAAAAATCCTAATTATACAGGGAGTACCTCAGGGCTCTCCCCTATCACCATTACTATACAATATTTATTGTCACGATATATACAACTATGACAAAATACACAAGGAAGAAGTTATTCCAACATCATATATTCTCCAGTTTGCTGATGACACAGCTTTAATCGTCCATCAAAAAACTTAAAAAAAACTGTTCAAGAGCTTCAAAATTTAATAAATAGAACAACAGTATGGTTTAAAAAATGGAGACTTAAACCAAACCCAAATAAATCACAAAAGCAGTCTGCAAAATACCTAGGAATGACAATCGACTATAAACTTAATTTCAACGAACACATGAAAACCAGCAAGAAAAAGACTATATCAAGAGCTAAGCACTTTAGAAGTCTAACTTACATAGGTCATGGCATAAATGTAAACACAGCATCCACCATATATCAATCAATCTGTAGACCACTTTTGGAATATGGACACCCAGTCATGCTAAACCTTCATAATAATGCCAGAAAAACTCTAGAAGTAGCAGAAACAACATCCTTAAGAGCCATTACAAGAATGAGACAGCCCATAAATATATTGCATAACCCACCAAATATACTTCTCTACAAAACAACAAAAATTCAACAAATATTGCAACGTTTAAAACATCTCACAACAAATTTCATATCAAAACAATAATTCAATTTAGATACTATTCAAGATTTTTGCCTAAAACGAACTGAAGAAGAAAAAAGACAACAATCACATAAATATCCTTTAAGAACAATATATGAAGAACTAGAACACTTAATTTGATAAACAAAATCTATGCCCAATATGACTTTTTTAATTTTTTAAATTATATAAATTGTTTAAATTCACTTTTGATCCAATGCATTTATAATAATAACAAATTGTTAATAACGTTAGGCTGAAGGACCTCGTTCAATAGCCATTTGATGTAATGTAATTTTAGCTTATATCAAGAAAGAACTTTTAAGTAAGTAAGGTAATTTGATATACCGGGTGGTATATTCAATAACAGCAGACGCGCTAGAGAATAGGCCCTTAGCCATGTACACCGAAAGTAGAAAATTTTTGGTGTAGATAGATTGGATTTTATTCCTTCTTTTCAAATTTTTCCCGGAAATTGCAAGATTTTTTGTAATAATGCCAAATTTAGCATTTTCGTTGAAATATCCGCGAAATTATTTAAAACGCTGCATACTCCGATGACGTAGTTGAAGTGTGCTTACGTCACAAAAGATACAAGCTACGACATCCCCCTTCTATATATTTATTTAATGTGATGCTTTTCACATAAGCACTGGCAAGATTGTAAAGTTGATTGAACTCGCAAATTGTGGAATAAATTTAAATCAACTTTGAAAATTATTTACAAAAAAAAACTATAAATAATTTTGTTAAAATTTTAATTTTTCCGGGTTAGTAACGTATTGGACCATTAATTAAAATAGTTTTTTTACAGTTGTAAAATTTTGGCTTAGAGCCTATTTGCGTTCGGCGACGCGATGGCAGCAGACGGTCTAGGGCTAGAACGTCTGCTGTTGGGTCATGGTTAGTTCTGGTAAGTCAAATCGTTTTTTAAATTCCTTAACATTCCTAACTAGAATTAACCATGACCCTCCCGATGTGACAGTTTTTTTATGACTGTTTGTAGCGCTTCTAACCACCGCGGAAAAAGTCCGGAAAGGGCTGAAGAGCCGCTTGAAGTCTAGCGCGTCTGCTATTACTAAATATGCTACCGGATGTTCCCCACGAGGTGGTTTTCCCTACAACTTTTTTAAATAAATCAAATAAAATTTGATATATCGCGATATTTGACATAATTATGCATTAGTTGATTTAGTCAGTTATTTTCTATAATTTCCAATTTAGCCGGATATGACTGCTACTTTCCAATTTTAAATGGCACCATCCACTGGTGACCTTTAACATAATATTTCGATGGAATACAATATTCTGGATTCAATGACATCTCATTATACGTGTCACTTTTTAATACCTCTGCTTTTAAAATTTTATCTTTTTAAATTTTAATCTGCCATGATTAGGCTAAAACGGTTAATTAGCCATAGTCAAGTAGCCATGGAATAATAATTCACGACATTCAGTGGCGCATTTACCAAAAAGCTGACTAGGCTGAAGCCTATGGCGGCATTTTTAGGGGGCGGCAGACGTTCTTTAGGGGGCGGCAGATTATGTGTTATGAATAATATTGTTGGATTTCATATTCAATGTTGTACCTAGAATTGAAAGAAATAAATTTAAGTGAAAACCTTTTTTTTGCTCTTCAAAAATATTTCTGAAGGAAAAAGAAGAAAGGGGCGGCGAAAATAAAATAGCCTACGGGCGGCAAATATGTAAATGCGCCTCTGACGACATTAAAATAAATACCGTTTTACAATTATTGTTCTTTTGGAAAAAGCCATTTTAAAAAATTATGTAACTATTTTCAAAAAATTATTTAAAACTAAATGCTATTTTATAGGATATGCTAACAAGCAGCCACCCTCGTTCCATTTAAAAATAGGAGTTATGACCATAAATAGGATTTTTCAAACTTTAACTCCGTTTGAAAAAGTCGTCAAAAATAAAAGACGATCAAATCTATTTTTAACACGCTTTTATTAGCTTGGGTTGTATCTATCTATCTATCTATCTATCTATCTTTTTTTTTTTTTGGGGAGGGGTAAAAGAATCTTCAAAAGACGACCAGCATGGTGTTCTGACTGCTGGACAGTGTGGGATTCGGTCCCTCTAGGGAGCCGCCTACCCACTAAAAACTTCCCTCTGGAGGCAAGGCATACAACATTGGAAACTGCTCTCGCATTACTTCAATGCATATGCCGGTCTTTCATTCAGTGATGCCAGTATAGTCGCAAACTCGCAAATTGGGCTACTTGTATTAGGTCTTTTACGACCATATTTTTCTTTTGCGACGTGCCAATTTTTGGGCTATTTTTTATTTCGAGTGGTCGCAATTTGGGCTAAATCGGGAGATTATAATAACATTTATAGTCACGATCAACGAACATAGATTCACACCTTAATGATGCAATCCCTTGCCATGAGTGTTATGGTATGTCGACAGATGGCTCCACCAATCTTTTGCATTGGTACAACTGGCGTGGACTAAATATATCGACGTCCTGTTTTAGTCTATGAGGTTAATAAGAGATAATTATACTTGGTGCTCAAGTGCATGAATTATTTAATTGTGGTATATATGGAAAAACTCATTCAGGTGATGAAACCAATCATACTGAAAATGAAGAAGAAGATGTTAATCAAATTTTAGAAATAACGTCAGATTAATAAATTTTTTATTAAAAAAAAGCGTTTTTTTTTTGGTAATAATTATATTCATATATTATACCGCAAAAACTATAAATTTAATCGATTAAACTACCCAATATATTTTGAACATAATTGTGCTTGGAAAATTATTGAATGTACAATAATTTATTAATAACACGAGGCTGCAAAGTGATCGAGGTTTTTTTAATTAATTATGTCCATGAAACGATTTGAATTTCGAGGTCGAGTGGTATACAAGTAGATTATTTCCTGAAAAACTTAGATTAAAGCCAAAAACAAAGAATTTTTCTGATAATTTAGTTTGACATTTTCGAACAATTTTGGATGACAAAAAATTTATTCATATATAATATCATAGCAGAGAAATTTTTGCCGGCAAAATATTTCAATTGTATGAAAGTTTGTTGCTTGGCAATTTCGTAATTGCATTTAAAGCAATACCACGGGCCGTCAGGTGAATGACAAGTTGAAACTGTCCATTGGAAGTAGCAAGTGAAAAGATTATTTCTTTTCTTTTTACATTTTGTATTTAACTCTAATAATTGTTTTCTTTTCATCCTTGGTTAAAATCTTTCCACTTACTACTGTGGCACCACCTTAATTTGCTCCCTTCCTATTAAGACATTCAGAAGGTACTCCTTCCTTCTACCCTCCATACTTAAAACGTTTATAAATTATGCACCATGTCTAAGGAAACCATTTATATCTTGCTAGGTGATACTACTATTCGGTACTAGATGGCATCCCAAAATTTTGGGCGATTTGGGCGACTTTTTATGAATGATTTTGCGACGCCGTAGTTCAAAATACTGGCAACACTGCTTTCATTCGGTCTTATGTGACAGTTACATTGCTACACTTGCCGGATGCGCAGTCTTTGTTCCCTTTCTTTTTCTTCGATTATGTCTCTAATTGTCTTATATGTATGGTTCCACGCTTCTTCACTTTCCAACAGTTTCTCCATCATGTTACTACTGTTAAACATTCGTCCGGTTTGATTTAAGAAGTAGGTTCTATAACCGTCCCATCTTGCGCACTCAAATAGCGTATGCTGTGCATCATCTTCGTATTTACAGTATGTACATATGTTTGTTTGTGATTTTCTAAATTTAAAGAGATACTTATTGAAACATCCGTGGCCTGACAGTGCCTGAGTGATAAAATAATCTATTTCCCCATGTCCTCGACTTATCCATATTTCAATGTTAGGAATTAGAAGGTATGTCCATCGTCCCTATCTACTATCTATCTATCTATCTATCTATCTATCTATCTATCTATCTATCTATCTATCTATCTATCTATCTATCTATGTAACGGAATCTTTGAGCCTAATTTTTACCAACTCCCAGCGATTCAATTTCTTTGAAACTTTGCACACGTATCAAGGACCGATGACAATGCAATAATTTAAAAACAGTATCCCGTTATCCTGATTAGGACCGCCAGGATAAATAAAGAGTAAGCGAGCTAGAGCTAGCCGAGTGATCTGCGCATGCGTGCAGTTTCAGTCTTACATGCATACATACATAAATAGTTCGTAAAACATTTCAATATCACATGACCGCAGAAAACTAATTGATATATCGAACTAAAAATGAAAAATAAATAATAGTTTAAAAAAACTAAAAAACACACTTTTATTTATTTATTTATTGATACTCTTACAAACACCAAGTTTTACAGAAATGGTAATTACAGGTAAGAGAAAAATTGCCTACTAACTAAATAACACTTACAACTATACAACACAAGACACACCAACTAAACAATTTACAACATTCCTTGCAACTGTTTGCTTTTTGTGTGAAATATATCAAAGTTATGCTCCCTAGCTAAATTGTTACACTGGATTAACATGTTATTAACAGGTGATATACTACTGTGACTTATACTAAAAACATCATTATTCAGAATTCTTAAGTTTATCTTTGGCACCTTAAAATGTATAAAATCTACAATATTACAATTTTTATACTTAAAATTATTAATCACATTGTATATAAACATCACAGCTTGTTTGTTTCTTCTTTGGACTAGAGTGTTAAAATTAAAGCTATCTAACATTGCCCTGTATGAAACCATATATGGATATCGGTTGTTCTTTCTCACATATAAGTATCTAAAGAAATCGTTTCTGAACTCTCTCTATAAGATCTATGTGAGTTTTTGCTGATGGCATCCATATTTGTGTGGCGTATTCCAAATGTGGTCTCACCAAGGCATTGTACAGTCTTATAACTGTGGCTATATCCCAATCTTTACTGTTTCTTATAACAAACCCCAAAGACTTATAAGCCTTGTTCGTAACAGAGACATAATAATTCAGAATAAAAGCGTGGGGTGCTTAATATATTAAATGTTATAATTATTCTATTTGCAAATATCTATGAGGGAAAAGTTATGAAAAAAATAGTAAAATGCCCCCACGCTTTTTACTCTGAAGTGACAAACTCTTTGTAATGAAAAAGTATTTTCTAATTTTTAGTTCGGTTGCATATAAAAGCGTGTTTTTTAGTTTTTTTAAACTATTATTTATTCCATGGCTACTTGACGTAAAAGTAACGGTTTTAGTCTAATCATGACACTCCAGACTGAATATTTTTTAAATGCAGTAGTGTCAATAAGTAACATACGAGGTGTCTTTGTATTCCCAATGTTGTATTCTATCGCAATGTGATAAAATTTACCGGTGGTGTCATTTACCGGGTGATGCATCGCCGGGCGGGACATAGGAAATCCCATGTAATTTTTAATGGGGTCAATTATTGGCTCCCCTAATTATTTTAGAGAAAAATTCTATTAAAGTTTATTGAAGAGCATGCAAATCTACGTCCATGGTAAAAACTTTTGATTTTTCGGTTAACCCGTTTGCTAGTTAGATACTAATATATTTTTAAAAATTGTTACATTATTATCGCCTCATATTTTTATGAATAATAAAAATACCAGTTAGCGAGACATACCGTTGTTATTTTGAAATTTAGTGCTTTATTATTATCAAAAAGTCGCAATATCCACAGAAAGTAAATGTTTGGGCGGGGATTTTCGGACAACATATTATTGGACCATTTTTTCTTAATCAAAATTTGAATGCAGAATTTTATTTGGAACTACTCGAAGAACTAATTTTACCCGCTTTAAATGATGTATCCAGGGAAAATTAAGAGATTTGGTACCAAATGGATGGCTGCCCGGCACATAATACCCTGGCTGTTCGGAAATATTTACACAAATGCTTTTAATGGAAATGTTATTGGCCTACATCACACCATAAATTAGCCAGCCAGGTCTCCTGATATTTCGCCAAATGACTTCTTCCTCTGGGGCCATTTAAAAAGCATGATATACAAGGATAAAAATTACTCTAATCTAGATGAGTTAAAAATGCTATTTCTGCAGAATGCAATAAAATTTCAATTTACCAGTTAGCCAATATAAGAAGACCATTTTCAAAACGTCTGGGTTATTGTCTAGCAGTCAATCGAGGAATATTGAAAATTTTCTTAAATCTAAAGTTTATTTCCAACATATTAATTATTGTAATAATATTAATAATTTATTGAAGCATGTAAATATTATAAATGTCAAGTTCTTGAATTGTTCCTCTAGTTTAGTTTAACTTAATTCGTTTGTATAAATACAACTTTAATCTTTTCACTGTACGATTTTTTGATAATAATAAAGCACTAAATTTCTAAATTACAACGTAATGTCACGCTAACTGGTATTTTTATTGTTGTTCATAAATATGAGGCGATAATAATGTAACAATTGTTAAAAATATATTAGCATCTAACTAGCAAACGAGTTAACCGAAAAAAGTTTTTACCATATACGTAGATTTGCATGCTCTTAAATAAACTTCAATAGAATTTTTCTCTAAAATAATTAGGGAGCCAATAATTGACCCCATTAAAAATTACATGGGATTTCCTATGTCCCGCCCGGCGATGCATCACCCGGTATAATTTAAAAGTAGCATTCATTTCCGGCTAAGCCGGAAATAATAGAAAACACCTGAATGAATCAACCAATGTATAATTAGGTTAAATATCGATATACCGAATTTCATGTGTTTATTTTAAACAAAAGTTTATAGATGATGTTGAATTTTTGAATATTTAAATAAAACATCCTGTATATTTTAACATTTTTGGATTCCTGAGACAATTCTAAATGGTAATATGACATTATGACAGTTTTAAAAGTTTTTACGCCCACTTAATTTTTGACAGACATTTATAATTTTGCATCTAGGTGGCTATGATCCAAGGTCTTTTTGATCTTGGCTATTTTATTTATGACTTTATTTTTGATCCGATCGCAAATTTGATATCGTTAGATTCGTCAAAAAATCCTTTATTTGAAAAGTGCTTGTCCAAAAGATGTTGCCATTTAAAAAATAATAGTTAGACCCGAAAATGTCAAATTGCCAAATTGTTATTTATTATTTTTTTTCTTATAACTCAGTCACTAAAACTTTGCGGTTGTATTTTCCTTAACATCACCTAGGGCCACTTTTAAAAAACTTTTTCCCCTTTCGACAAATACGAATTACGCGTTTTAATATACGAATGTTAGAAATATTTTTAGAGCGCCATCTTTGAAATCTAGTTGAAATTTTTCCATGCTCATTGATTTTTCCTCCTGTCATTTTGTTTATTTTATTTTTGTTTGGTTAGAATATAATTTTTCTAGAAAGAAGCAGATAAAGTAAGAGTAAATTGTTTTTGTTTTTGTAAAATTTGCTGCTTAATTAAAAAAATCTACAGAATTACAATAAAAATGTCTAAACCCAGCGGATATGATTCTCACAGTGAAGGTCCAGGTTTTGTCGGTATTAGATTTTGTCAAGAATGGTAAGTACTTAAGATTTCCTCGAAAGTACATGTAGTAAACTAAGTTTTTAATGTTTTTCATTGTGTCCTATTAAAATTGGCATCGGTTTTCTTTTTAGTAATAATATGTTGTATCCAAAGGAAGACAAAGAAAATAAGATATTGTTGTATGCTTGTAGAAATTGTGATTACAAGCAACATGCTGACTCGAAATGTATCTATGTTAACAAAATTATGCACGAAATTGAGTAAGTACAATTATTTACTACGAAAGTACTATTACTAGTTTATTGTTTAAATTTATTATGTAAAAATGTACTGAAGGAGTGAAATATCTTGTACCTACTAGCTTTTGCTTGCAGCTTCGCACACATTTAATTTTATCTAACCAGATTTAGATTTAACCAAAACTAACCACAACAATTCCCGTCTCCCTATACCACCCAGCGTTTGCAATGTAAGCACAAAAAAATTTGTTTATTTCACATTATGGTAATTTTCTAGAAACCTGCGGCAACTCCGATTTTGACGAAATTTGGTATACAGGGGTTTTTGGGGCGCTGATCACGAATCTGAAAAAATTTTTTGGCGGAAACGTTTCGTTTTTGAGATACTCACCCTCAGACTTGAAATTTAAACTAATCCTATTTTTACAATATTCCCCTTCTTTTTGCACACAATTCTTGATTTAAAGTAAAAGTGGCACACAATATTTGATTTTCACCTTTTAAAACCCCGTTTTTACGTATTTTACATTATTTTTGCCATTAAATTGCATAGCTATACTTTGACTTATTATAATCCCAGTGTGCCATGAAGCCCTATGTGTATGTTTGGTTGCCGCATTATCAAATAAAAGCAACACAATTTAATGCAAAAATAATGTAAAAAACGGCGTTTTAAAAGGTGAAAATTAAATATTGTGTGACACTTTAGCTTTAAATCAAGAATTGTGTGCAAAAGAAGGGGAATATAGTGAAAATAAGCTTGGTTCAAATTTGACTTTGTTGATGAATATCTCAAGAACGAAACGTTTCCGCCAAAAAATCTCAGATTCGTGATCAGGGCACCAAAATACCCCCGTATACCAAATTTCGTTAAAATCGGAGTTGCCGCAGGTTTCTAGAAAATTACCCACATTCCCATTAGAAATCAAACCAGAACTAACCAAAACTAGGTAATTATTTAGTATACAGTTTTCTGCTATTTACATACAATATTATATACACATCCTTTAAAAAACCTGGTTTTTTGTACTTTTTTTATTGTCAACCATTACTTTAGTATCATTTTTCAATATTTTTTTTTAGCGAGTTAACTCATATTGTATCTGATGTCATTTCGGATCCAACTTTACCAAGAACTGAAGATCACCACTGTCCAGTTTGTCAACACAGGTACTATTTTAATAATTGAATAATAAATATTATTTGATACAGAGTAAGAGTAAAAAACCTTAATAATTTAATCCTATTAGAGAATACAAACACAATAGGCATGATGACAAAATCCAAAAATGACTGTTATTTTATATTTATTATATGAAATATAGGCTATAAAAAACGTTTATGTTAGCACTGTAATAAAAGTTAGGTAAGGTTTCATATGTTAACCAAGACTACTGATCGGTAAAGAGTGGTTTGACAGCAGTAATACCGGTGACATTGAAATGTTAAGAAACCGCGTTTCATAATGTAACCAGAGGGTCTTTCCAGTGACGAAAATTTTTGTGCGTCATGCTCCAGGGCTTGAAGCTCTTGAACTGCTCTAAAAAGTTAGTCACTGGAACGCATCCTTAGACAAGGAAAGAGAGATACTTTAGGAAATTTTAAAATTTCGTTGTTTTTAACCTTTCTTGGCTTTATAATAATTATCTCTTTTTAATATCTAATTCCATTTTAAATAAATAATTTTAAAAAATTAATTTAATTATAAAAAAACACGTTTGAAGCACAAAAACCAAAAGAGGGGTTGGTGCATGAGGGGCAAGGGGAAAGAAAAACGGAGTAGCTCAGGTGCATAACACTTTCCGTCACTGGAACGCCATAAAGTAGAACGAAATGCTCCTGAGCTACTCGGGAGCGCTCTATTTGCGTCACTGGAAAGCCACTCTGATTTTATAAATGATAAGGTTACAGAACGGTAACAAAAAAAACAAGAACCGTGGTTAACTTTCGGAAGTCACCTATATAAAGTAAAAGGTGCTCTATAAATCTGAAAACTCAAATCAGAGGGAATGACATCACAAGTAGATAATATAAGGTGTTCTTTGCTTTGCTTTCTCTGCTATTGGCCCTGTTGCACGACGATTAGCCAGCTCTCCCCTTCTGGGCTATGCTTTTCAGGGTTTCATTGGTGGAAAATCTAGATGGTCAAGCTTTATCGCTCCGAAAAATTCCGATTCGAATGTTTACTTTTGTTCGATGCAAAACAATAATCGATGCGATGCATAAATTCATTGGTGCCAAACCAAGAGCTGCTATTGGTATTGTGTATAACCAGTTACTGTCAAAACTTACGCTTCCAGCGGAGGGCGCCACCGTTCTCGGTCGTTACGCAAACACGTGCACACCACCAAACTTAGAAAACATCAGGCTGTAGGAATCTGCACTCACAGCGGTTAGCTCCAGAAGAAAGATGCCGTCAATATAGCGTGAATCTTTACTGGATCCTCGAAGGTAAAAACGCCCATACAGCACCTCCAACCACCACACCAGAAAAAGGTATATAGCTTTCTATACAACGTCTGCACTGTTCGGGTCGGTCAAGCAAAGAGTGAAATAAGGTGTTCAATATCACAAATTCAAGATTGATATTTTACATATTCTTAGAGCAGACACCTACTAGAGGTAACCTTGGCTCTTTAAATGTTAAGGGGGGTATGGGTTTCGGCGTAAAAGAACACCTTTTGTAAATTAGTAAGTATACTTTTAACAATATTCTGTAATGTTTTCATTAGAAAATATTAAAAAACAAGTTGGTGACAGAGTTTGTCCCGGAATGTCTTAGAAAAAAAAACAATTTGCGGTGTTCACTGTATCTCAGTCGGAAATTATCTGAATTCAAAGACCATTAGAATTTAGCCAAAGTACCATTAAAACTTGGCCCCAACGTTCTCTAATTATTTTTATTTTCATTTAAAAATTTTTGGTGGCTATCACAATTTTTCACGAAAAATTTCGCCATTCTGTGGGTGGGAAAATCCCTTAATGTCAAAAAAAAATATAAACTAAACATTGAGGCCCGGTGTTTTATATGTAGAAAATGTGTACAAGTTTAAAGTTAATTGGTCAAGTAGTTTTTAAATGACAATAAACACCGGCTTTGAAAAAGTACTTTTGAGAAAGACACGTTTGAAAGTATGTAAGGTAAAAAAGTGTATCGACAGACTGACGCTCGTTTCTCGTTATAAAATATACAAATATAAGGTATGTCTGTTTGGATTTAGTTACCTGTCTTTAAAGATTAAGATATTCCCGAAGAACCATAATGGACCATAACGATAGAAGTCTAACTGGGGCCCGTTCAAAATCGAGTCCCGGTAAAGGCCCGACATTCGCACATGAAGACATGCGAAATAAGCAAGACCTTATCAAAACTAAACATAAGGAACAAATTTGTTTGCCAAGGTCAAGGTTTGAGTAAAGTTTACCCCGATTTTGTCGAATCTGAATGCGCCCTAGAATACTAATTAAATCAAAATTCAAATCTTGATTCAAGTAATTAATAATAAATTATTATTCCTTACGTCGGCAGGTATCACAAAACATTTTTAATTAAAAAAATTTTAAGCAATTAATAATTTTTAAAAAGGTAAACTTAGTTTGGACATACATATGGTGACCTAGAAGAAGGTGTGTAAACGAAATCGGTATTATTTGAGAAAAACGGGCTCAATTTTCAGCGTTTCTATTAGAGAACAATAGAGGCGCTCGTGATGACTATAAGATTTTGAAACAGTGTTGCCAGGCATAACATTATATAGTAGAATTTACCCCATTTTTTTATAGAAAATATGAAGATTTTTTATTAAACAGGTTTTTAATGTCACTAAAACTATTTTGTTTGCAATTTAAATAACTAAAATTTTAAGAAAAAGTCTAAATACTCATTGGAAGATTTGAAAATATTATTTATTTACCTATACTTAGAATACAAAGTTACATTCTTTAAAGTAATTTGCACTGTCAATCTCCCAAGAGTAATTAAAATGGCCTAAATCTACTACAAGTATTTAAAGGTTACCTGGTGATTAAAGTTTTTATTATTATTTCCTTTTTTTCCACTTTTGTTTTTATTTGAATTGGAAATATTTACCAATACAAATATCAAGTACACCACACAACACCACTTTATTGTTTTATATTTACATAATTGGTACAAATTTAAAGGAGTTTTACGCTTAATATCTATTTATTTGTGTAAAATAAGGTAAATAATACATTTTAAATTTTGAGTAGTCATTTATGAAATGACATTGCGCAACATGGTTTTACACGGACTGCTTTGTAAAATTAAACTTTTTGAATGAGATGTGATGACGTGTAGGTTAGGTTATCAACCAAAGTCAAAAAATTGTCAAAAGATAAGTAATTTTGTTCATTATGTGCATTAAAATATATGTTTTATTGTTTTAAATGTGAAATATAGAAAATACTACTTTGCCACAAACTGGTAAATAGGAAATATTCCGAAAAAGCCTATATCGGCTTTTAAAACTCAGTAAGTATTAAACTGGCAAATTATTTTAATATTTTTAAGTGAACCTTGCGTTAAACTCTGTTCTACCTAACTTTACGTCATTTGTGCCTAAATTACCTGTTAAACTTTCGTTTATATTAAATAATTTGAATCTCTACTTTATATTTTAAATTCTGAATTCGTTGTTTATAGTAGATAATTTAAATTATAACTAGGGTTACTTCATATAATTTAGAAATGTACTAGATCCTTCCTAAACCTTCGAGCATCCACCTTATACCTATTAGAGGCAGTTTTGCGATTTGGCCGTGCAAACAATTTTTATAATTAAAAAGTAAAAATTTTATTTTTTAGCAGATTGTCATTTGCTATACATACTTCATTTGGATTCAATGACATAGGCAATTCCCAGTATTAAATAATAAGATACTTATAATTTCTATTGACATTTATGATATTTTTATTTTACTTTGAATGTAATAGACGATCTATTTTTTTTATTAGGATCTTGACATAGTAAAATAATGGTAGGAAGCTATTGGCTGGGGCAAATGTGTCCATTTTTGAACAACACATGGCTCATTTTGGAATATACCTTTGGGGAGAAAAGTTAAAATTTTAGAAGAAAAAACTGGTTTTGAGCATATATGTAATCCATTCAGGCGATTATTCTTGCTTTCAAAAGTAAGTCATTTAAAATTGTCCAGTGTAAGCGTAAAGATTTACTTTTATTTATGTTACAGCCTCTTGACGATGCTTAATTTACGAGAATACAGTTGTGGATATTAGGAAACTAGTAATACCTCATTAAAGATGATATTATTCACCGCTGAAGATAAATGTCAGAAAAGCTTATCAAGCACCTAACTGTTATAGTTTTTTGACAGTATTTTATGAGTGCAAAACTATAATTATTAAGCTGTCTTTGAAGTAAGTATTGAAGTACAGAGTACATAAATGTTTTAAAAGAATTTGAATATAAGTAAAAGAAAATTTAGAGCAAATCTGTGTTTTCCAAAGCTCTTTAACCACACATATTACATTACCAATTATAGAGTTGTCATCTGTAATATTATTTTGCATTTTTAATGCACCATGTAAAATATTGGATATTTTAAGTCCATGGAAAATTCTAGCACACCTAAATTATAAATACAGTGAGGATAATAAGAGTCCTCCCCGTTTATCTTTTGAATGGAACATCGAGATCGGGTAAAATTTGTTACTTTAACTACTTTTTGGCATAAAAATGATTCCGGTTACGTGGCATAGTATGAAGTGGGCACTAGGAACTTTTTTCCTAAATTGAAATGGGTGTCATGCAACACCTCGTTTTAAAAGGCCCTCTAATTCTGTTTTTAATGCTACTTTGTTGTTTAAAATCGGCCAAGCCGTTCGAGACTAACAAGCCAATGCCATTTTTATGCTAAAAAGTAGTTAAAGTGACACCCTTTTACCCAAAATTTACTTGACCTCGATATCTTGCCTCATTCAAAGATATAAGGGGGGAAGACTTTTAATATCCTCACTGTATATTTAAGTTAACACATTCTAAACTTAATATTTTACCAGTTATTTTAAAGTGTAAATTTTATTGTACGATCAGTAAGACGAAAAATTTATTGTGTTTAAAATCCGGGTTGCATTCTTTTTTCTTTTCTTACAGACTATCAGATTTTCGAAATATTTGAAATGAAATACTTTGATAAAAGTCTTTCTAAATTACCCAGTAGCCTTTCTTTGAAATGATACGAAGTCGATAGTGGGTTAAATAAGCATAGGAAATCTAGACTTTTTATACAGATGTTTTGTCCATTAAGCAATAGTAGTCCTTAGTTAAAACGCCAGAGAGGCAGTAACTTAATACTAAAGAGGTACTAAATTCTGAACACCTTAAAATCTGAATATGTTTCTTGAAATGCAAAAATTTGCATTTTTCCATGTGTATCAATATGCTAAAGGTTTTTTTGAGAGATATAATACTTTTAAAGCATTTAATTTTTTTCATTTTGTTTATTTTTAGTTTTATGCATGTTTTTTTTCCCTTAAAATCAATTTTTTGTTAATGTCCAATTCCGGCACTTTTAGGTAAAAATTTGTGATTTTAATAATATATGTCTTGGATGTTTATTGTATTTTTTATTTTGGTAATTCCAAAATTTGGCTTATGTATGCTCCACTGATAGATTTTTGTCTTGTCACATAATACTGATGATGGTTTTATACCAAAGGCGCTATGCTAGAATTTTGAAGAATAATATTTTCACGGAATGTAGAAGTTTATTATTTTTACATTTTTACCTGTACACATTTGTAACTAATTTTCATTTTCTTTTTTAGACTACCCAATCTTTTGCTGGATAGTTAAATCACTTCCGCATTCAAGAAACCTTTTTAATGAAAATTCCTACTATATAAGATTTACAATTAAAAAATGTTATTGTGTCTTTGTAGTCCAAGAAAAGCGTATATCAGCGTACCTGATATAGCGCTGTATAAAAACTTTATTCATAACTTTGTACTGATCTAACAAACTTAGCAATTCTTTGGTATATTTTTTATACACGTCGTGCCACTTTACCTTCATGGGCAATTTTTCTCCACGCGTGGAAAGGAATGTTTATATTAATAGTCGGTATCGGAGTGGAATGCACCCATAGAATATTGTTTTTAGTTTTTGCATTTTTTAAACCTAACCACTGTAACGTTGTAATTTTAATTTATAAACACTTTTAATTTTGAAAATATGCAAAAACTTTTTCGTTTAAAGTGTATTATTTTGCATTTAACACTTACCTTCAGGCGTATTTCTACAGACTGCAAAACGTTCGAAGTCGTAGCCTAGTAGTTTTTATCTAATAACTGATGAGCCCTACCCTAAACATTTACCAAAAGCTAATGTCTCAAAAAACAGTTTGGTATACATATTTGTTTTTACAAAAAAAAGTTGTTGTCAGTTTCGAAAGCAAATCCACCATCTGTATTTTTTTTTATCGTGAATATAATCAAATTTTATACAGTCCTAATTTTTGCAAAATTATTTATATTTTTATAAAAGTTATAGTCAGTTAAAATTTTATCACTTATCTACATTTACTAATAAACATTTTGATCAAATGAAAATACAAATAGAGGATTCGCTTTTTAAACTTAGATTTTCCTCTGGAAGGGAGAGGACTAATTTTTTTTATTTTTTTGTCAAATCTCAAAAGACTTTTTTCTAAAGTGATCGTTTTGAGGCCAAGCGGCTTTTGCTATTTATTTGGTGTGGTTATTGGGTCCCACGTCTTTGTTTTTGATCAAAATAATTGGAAATCTTAGCTACGCTTTTGCTCAAAATAAAATTTTATTATTAACTACATTTAAGCAGTCAGTAAATGTATTTTTTCTTTTTTCTTTTAATCGCTATCTGCTAGTGTTCAAGAATTTAAGACATTGAATTTAAATTGAAGGAATCGAGCTGGCACGACGTGTATACTTAGCTTATGGAATCTACATATCGTCGTCTTGGTAAAAAAGTACCTAACTCCACTTTTATACAGATATAAGATTCTAAACCCATTTGTTAAAGAGTAGGTTAAGCTAATTGTAATAAAATTTCTATAGGTGTTCAATGCGTCCAGAGTTGGGTCGAATACTGAAAATCGAATACCGCAAAAAAAAGTATTCGAGTACTGAATATTTGAATACTTGGAAGAAAAAAAGTATTCGAATACTCGGTATTTACGAACACCCGGTATTGGTATTCGAATACTGGAAAAAAACCGATGATTAAAAAAAAAGCCCTCCACCTCATTTTTCCTACTTTTTGTTCCCTTTTGGTATTCTACTTGTGACAATTTTGGTGTATTCGAATACTGCTCATACATTCCGATATTCGAATGCTTGGAACGCCGGTATTTGAATACTTAAAAAGTATTTATCAAATACTTCAAGAAGTATTCGAATACGACCCAACTCTGTATGCATGTAACGCCTAAAAACCCTCGAAGGCAATATGCCCAATGGATACAATTATGTGGGAGAATGCACTATCTCCAAGTAAAAAAAGAAAAACAATATATTAGTTCATTCTACCATTAAATAATACATGGTAGTATTCCTAAAATTACCAACACTATTACATTTCAGTAAAAGTCAAGTGAATGAAGCTAAGCAAATGCTTTTTCGTAAATTAATAACAAGCGAAAACATACATTTGCCTGTAACAATAAAAAAAGCAAGTACCATAGTATTAACTTTTTGCTTGAGTTTATTCACTCAGCCAATAATTTTTAGTAAGCCATTCGATTTTTACTTTCTCATTTAAAATGTGTACCTAAAACGGAGTTAAGCAGTTTTCTTACATAAGGGGGAAGATATTATGTATCTACATAAACGTATTTTGTTTGTTAAGCTTTGTGACAATAGCCATTATTTTTGTATATAAAGTAAATAGTTTAACAGAATTTAAATTAAACAAAATTATCTCTATTTTTATATTAAACAGATAGGTACTTGCAACATTTTAAAACTCTTTTTTATTTTATTTTAATGTTGCAAGTCTACTCTTTAGTTTTTACGAATGTAAGTGTATTTTAAGAGAAGCGAAACTTTTACATTAATACTTTAAATTTATTATAAATTTAACAAAATTTTATTTTCTAAAAGTATCAATAAAAATTTAAAAATGAACGCCTAAGTGGGCTAAGTTTTTTTGTATCACTAATAGCACAGACGACCTGGGGTCGTTCTTTGGGATCAGGTGGATATACACGTCGTGCCAGCTCGACGCTATCAACCGAGTTTCAGTGTGCAGGACACTGACCGATAGAGATGTAGACAGGAAACTCATAAATTAATATGTTTCATAGAATGGTGCGTCGATCTTGCATTAGACCGCCTTTTTTCACACATTCACCCATTGTAATTTTAATCTGCTGCGACGTATGCGTATATGCCAACTGTCTTTGCCGCGTTGAACACCGTTCAAAATAGTGAGTTAAACATTTTCTAACCCGGCACCTACAGTGGTACTTTGTAGTACTAGTGGTACTTTCTTTGGCTTTATTAAAACCTTTTTGGACATAGATAGAAAAAGTTAAGTAAAGGAGATATAAAACAAGTATATATAGTACAAATAGTAATATTTTTAATCATTTGACTGTTTTCAGATGTAAAACTAGTTATACTCTAAAATAAATAAAACAACATCAAAAACAAATTTTAAATAAACAGATAGAGGTTGCAACATTATTATATTTATAATTGCAACCTATCAGTCCAAAGTTTCTATCCCTAATAACTGGGCTGAGTAAATAGATCCTTTTCCAGGGGAATAAGAGTTAAGAAGAAAATTATAAACTGTTTTGATTAGACCGAAAAATCCATAATAAAATTTAAATGATGGTGTGTATTTTAATTTAACAGCGATCTTGGGAAATTTTGCACCTAATTTATAATTCTTAAAAATTCTTGTTGTTCTTTTTAAATAAAAACTCTTTCAAATTAATTGGTGTTTTCTGTAATGTCTTATTTAAAAATAATTATTTTCTACCTTTACCTTTTGTACTAATTTTTGTACATATGCAATGTACAAAACAACCCTAGAAATCTTATAGTCATCAACAGTACCCTCTGGTGTCATATTTAAAAACCTAATTTAAACAAAAAACAAGCCCGTTTTTAAAACATGTCGATTACACACCTTCCTCTAGGTCACCATAGACATACTCGACTTAAAATTTTGAGAATATATTCTTAAAATGTTTAACAATAGGATGGAATAAAAAAATAATTCGATTTTTTGAAAGTAGAAACCCTTACCCCCCTTAACAGCTTTTGTAAAGAGAAATACACACTGTTTATTGGTGGCCTCATGTCCATATAAATAGCGACGCCATGATAAAATGTATGTTGTAGCAGGTATTCAAAACTTTAAATTAAAGAAGTATTTTTCCCTACCAAACCGATTTTTTGCAAAGATTTTTTTAATAGCACAAAGGTACTTTTAAACATCATAGAACATTTTTCAATCAAGAAATTCATCATGCCCTTTTCTTTAGAAAAAGTTATGATGTTAATTTTTAAAGCTATGTTATGGTTTATTTTAAATGCAATGTATTATGTTTGTATCCTGCTAACTTACCCTGAGTGTCTTACATGTTTATTAGGGCAAAATAATTTGCTGTCAAAGCCAGCGTACAGACGGGTGTAATGCAACCTCGGAAAGCCACATGCAACGCAACAAGATTTGCTCGTTTAGACGGTTGCGCGTAATTCGCGTAGCAATGTTCGTCGCGATCCACCCAGGTGTCGGTTTTCCGCGAACACAAAGGTGTACGATGTGAGTTCGCAGTATCCATTTGGATGTGTTTGAGTGATTGAACAATGGAAAAGAGATTAAAATGTGGATAGAAGAGAAAATACTAGAATTTATTGAAAGTTATAAGGAAGAATCAATTTGTAAAACCGTTTCTTTTATTATACAGTGTGTCCCAGGATAGTGTTACAAGAGGACAAATGGACCAAAAATTTTTGAATTTTTGAAAATCTTTTGGGAAAACTGGTCGCATGGTCCAAAACTAATAAATACAAAATTTTACTCCGATTGGTAATATACAGGGCTAGTTATAACTAAAAATATAAAAATAACCAAGAGTAAAGTGCCATTATTTTGAAAAATAGGACAAAATTGTACAAGTAAATGTTGTAAAGAATTAAATTTCATGTTTTAGTTTAAAATTCAAAAGTTAAAGAATTTAGGGAAAAAATATTTTTGTTAATTTTTTACCTCATGCATTCACAGTTTTTAAATACTTGGCGTAAGGACTCGAATTTTGAGAATTTTTTTAATATTATTTAATTTTCTTTTAAAGTTTGCTTTCTCCTGCCCATTATAAAGTTGTAATGCTTAATGTAAATAGTTGACAATTGCTTTTTTCACATTCGTGCATAACTTCAAATTTTGACATACAATTTAATTCTCTACAACATTTATTTATACAATTTTCTTCTATTTTTAAAAATAAAAGTAGTTAGTTTCTGGACATTTTCATATTTTTAGTTATATCTGGCCCTGTATAATACCAATTAAAGTAAAATTTTGTATTAATTAGTTTTAGACCATGCAACCACTTTTCCCAAAATTTCGTTTTAAAATTCAAAAGTTGTTGTTCCATTTGTCCTCTTGTAACGCCTATCCAGGGACACAATGTATAGCTGAGTTTTCTACCCGCGACGATATCTTTTAGTTGGTTCTGATTAGTCCACCAAGGAATATGTTGAAATTAAAAAAGATTCCGCTCTAAAACCTCGTTTGTCTACTTGTGTTTCAAACGTGGATATCCTTATTTGCAGAGAAGTTTGCAGCAACGACATTAAGATCCTTTGTTGCATTGCATGTTATGTTGCACGTTGCATTAAACACGCCTGTACGCGGGTTTACAAAAGATTTAATAAGGTCGATTGGCTGAGTTAGTTTAAATAGTGAAAATCATTATTTCCTGAATTTTTAAAAAACAAAAGTATTAATAATGTCCAGGACTTCCACTAGGGTCACTTTAGTTATTTTTTATCACTTTTTTGGCCTAGGTCACTAAAAGTTAGTTAATTTGTGTGCAATATAATTTTATTTCAGAGAAGCTGTATTTTTCCAAGCCCAGACTCGAAGAGCTGAAGAAGAAATGAGGCTGTACTATGTTTGCACCAATCCCACATTGCGCTCATCGATGGACAGAATAGGATATTTTACATTTTAAGTAATTTTATAAACACAATTTTTTAATTGACAATATTACATAAAAGTGTTTTTTTTTTAATAGAATGTATATTTAAATTAATAATAAACTTTTTTATTTTTTATTAGTGTTTCATTCTGAGAATTTATAATTGAGGCGTTGAAATATCAAAGGGGCTAAGTGCCCTCTTTTTTAAATGAGTTTATACCACAGAAAGGTTCTAGGTTCTATGTGCCAAAGAGAATAACTTGAGAAAGAGCCATGTGCCTGTAGTTCATCTTAACTGGCGTCAGAATACGTCTTATGTTTAGATTTTGTTGACCGTATCTTTTAAAATGTAAAGATAATAAAGTTTTTTAAAAAAACTCTGCTTTTTGTTTTTGGCACTTAGCACCTTTGATATTTCAACTCTTCAATTTTAAGTCTTTGAATCTGAAATATCGAGAAGAAGTTGTGCATATTTTTCATGTTCTGGTCACTTCCGGTTTAACCTCTAATGTTTAATTTTTAACATTTCTTAATTTCTAATACAATTCTAAATTTTCTATACCAAGGGAAAGTATTAAAAAATAAAAAATACCATTTCTATAAAACCTGAGGAAATATAAATAACATATTTTTCAAAACACTTCTATTAATTCATTAAGCTGCCCCCAGTCAATTAAAAATCTTAAATCGCAACACCCCTTATGTGGCAACCCTCTGGAAAGCGTATGAAAAATGCTTTTTGTTGGTCATAAAAGTTAGGGGTAAAATCAAAAACTACCCTTAAATTTTAGAAAAAATCGTATTTTTATTATTCATAAAGAATACCAAGAAAATAATTAATATAAAATTAATAATAAATATAATAATTTATCCAGTATACTTAACTCGCCCCGATAAAAATGTCTGGTTAGTTCTGTTTTGAAGTGTCTTGAGAAAAAGCAGCAACTGGTGTTGTTTGTTGGACGCTTGTGCAACAGAAGTAACCAGAACTTTTTCTGGGGATGGGTTAACTTTACAGGAGTATTATTTTAATTTATTATTAATTAATTCATTTAATTAGTTATTTTCTAGTATCCTTTATGAATAATAAAATACGATTTTCTAATATTTAAGGGTAGTATTTGATTTTACCCCTAACTTTTATGACCAACGAAAAGCAATTTTTCATAAGCTTTCAGAGAGGTGCTACATAAGAGGTGTTGCCATTTAAGATTTTTAAGTGACTGAGGATGCAGCTTAAGGGGTTGATAGAGGTGTTTTGAAAATATACGTTATTTATATTCCCCGCAGGTTTTACAGAAACGGTATTTTTATTTGTTGATATTGCCTTGGGTTAGAAAAATATAGCTATTGAGGGGTTTTAAAAAACGCACGCTTATGTAGACAACAGGCAGACACACTATATATACTTGGACTTTTAACAAAATTAACTTCTGCTAACAAATATAGTTTAAGGCAATACTCCAAATTTTATATATATTGTATTTTTTTAAATAACAAAAAAGTTTCAATTGTTAAAAACTAATGAACCCTATTTTTGTCAAGGACAGTTATTCAGGCTGTGTAAATAAAATAACACCAATATTTTTAAATACATATATTTATATATCTTTTTTAACAACAATTTAATAATAAAATCAACTATCCATCATCAGTATACAAATAAAAATATAAATAACAGAAGTATAAAATCAAAGAAAAACAAATTTTTTTGATCAGATAATATCTATGGTAAAATAAGATAACCAGAAATTTTTGCAACAAAATTTTTTAACAAAAAAAGCCCTATGTCATTTATAGTATATAGATGTCAAGTCAGACCATAACGGACGTTCTGCTAGATTTTCACTTTTATACAAATATTCATTTAAAATGTTTTCTTAAAAAATTTAAAAATTTATAACGACTAGCAATATTACTTTATGATTTTTTCACAAGTACGATCAATCTAATATGTGGAGAGTAAGTCCCCTAGCATCTTGTGGTGAACAAAAAAAAATTGCTTTTTCAAAGGGATTTTTAATAAGCGTGGTTTTTGATGAAGAGACCGGCATCACCAGCGCGTGCACCCACATGCTAGGCCTGCTTGATGTTTGCCCAGAGATGATTCGCTGTTAGCCTGCAAAAAAATATTTGATTAGATCAGAGTTTCTCATAGTGAGAGCACAAAATGCTGTAGCAAAGGACAAATGTTCCAAACCGTTTTAACTTTTAAAACAGCATTTAGGAAAACTCGTCCGCGTTGATCAACACTAAGAAATTAAAACGAATTATAACAACAAAATAGCAGAAAAGGAAGAAATCTCCAACGAGTGAGAAATTTTTTTTTTTTTGATATTTCCGTTTCCGTCATTAAAAACGCTAGTTAGTGACAGCCCCAGTATGAAGATACTAATGCCCAGTTTTCAATAATTGCAATTTCAGTTGAGCTCAACGGGTACATAAAACCCTATCCATTTAAAATATTTTGCTGTCACTTTTGGCGTTTACTTGACAATAGCGTATCTGTTTTAAATATGGGCAAGTTCAACCACCACTGATTAGGGGTCAACTGATCCTAAACTGAACTTGCAATTGTAAAACTGGGCATAATGTACTTTGCGTGTAAATGAACTGGTTTATGTTATGTTAAAAATTAAAAACCTATATTTAAAACTTAGATATATTTAATATTAACTTTTTTTGTTTTAATTTATTTTTAGCAATTAACTTTTTTGGCCTTTTAAGACTTACATATTTTTGTTACTTGTTATTTTCTAATTGTTACTTGTACCATTTTTTCTCTGACCCCTGAAATGTGACAGGTCAGGGTAATATTACACATGTACTTAATATGCGACACTAGTGATTGTCAATCTTATTTAATAGACCAGTTGAAGTAGAATTCGGAACCATTTTCAAATTAAAATTCAGGAAAAAAGACATATTTTAAAGAAGAGTAAGATTTAAATAGGATTAATAATAATATAACAACATACCTTGGCGCGTTTCAATAATTCATCTTGTCCGGCCTTGACGTTCTCGTCTTTGCCTCCCCCAGGCGCGGAGTACTGAAGCTTGAAGTGCACGACCGTAGCTGAAAGTAAGGGCCCATGGTTTCTTTCCTTGGAATCTGTAAACAAAAATGAAGAATAGAAAACTCTTCTTATATTCTCTTACAATAATAATAATTTTATTGTTTCGAACTAAACTTACTGGTTAATGGCATTCAAGTTGACACTAGCTTCTTCCTCAGACTGTCCACCAGACAAGAAGGTGATTCAGGAACGGCAGCTGGTACAGTGCGCTGGAGTGCCGTTACTGTTGCCTTGGCTATGTCTTCTGGGCTAAACTTGACGGCGTGCGATTGGCCACCAGTGACCATGTTGGGTTTTAAGAGGGTGCCTTCCAAGAAAACGTTGTGGTCAGCAAGGGCCTAAAAAATTGATGTTTTTATTGGGTTTGAGCAACTACTAAGAGTCGGAAATATGCTTTTACTATGAGTTGCACATACTATTTTTCTACTATCAAAATAATAATTATTTAATTTTCGTTTTAGTTCATTAAATATAAGCATCATTATTATTTGATCTCAGTATCATAATTTTACTAGAGTATTACATTGTCATGTATTGTTGATAAACTTTACAAATGTAATTAGTGAATATTTGAAGCATATAAAAATTAAGCATTTGGAAAAAATATTCTGGCCATGGCCGGAAAATTACGTTAACTAGCAACGCCTTCTACCCACAGCAATGATGCATTTTGGAGGTAAGAAAACCAAGAAACATGTTGATTTCCATCCGATCGGGAAAATAATGTTATTTTGATTCATAGCCATTCTTTATTTAATGAGTTAGCATGTCATTACATTTTTAACATGGCGTTCTATTAACATTTTTAAAATATTTTAAAAACGGTATATCTCCAAAAAAAAGATAAATTGTATCTTATTTCATTTTTCCATTTAAATGAACAAAGTTGATGATGGTTTTCAAAGACGAAACATCGCATTCAAATCTGGACATGCGTTCTGTAAGGTCAAAGTTGCTGTAAAACCATATTTTGAGCCTTAAAATATCTTTTAAAATATGTATAGTTAATTTTAAAATACCCTGTATATACAAATTGGCTTAACTTGGATCTTGAGATTGATTTTCGATGTATTTCTTATATGCCCTATCCAATACCCTCCATCTGTTTTCACAGTGAGAGGGACTTAAATTTGAATTGAGAATTTTATTTAATTCTTGAGCTAGTATTTCCCAAAGTTTTTTGGGTTTTAATTTCAAAGTCCCCACTTTCGGTTTATACTTTTTATATAAATCGATTAATAATTTTGTATAGTTATGAGTCCAACTCACAATTGGTTGGACCGGCGATTCTGCTAGAGGCAGAGTAGTCGGGCTCGTAAAAACTAAAAATTCGTCCAGACCTAAAATATTTCAATATTATGTAATATACTTTCCAATATACATGTTTTTTTTTTACCTTCGTTTTCCATTTTGTTTATTCACCATAAACAAGAAAAAACAAACCAAACACCACAAATAAAAACATAAACTTAACCAATAACCAAGAGTCAGCGATCGTAGATAATAGGTTAGTTTGCAGCGATAAAAGAAATCTTCTTTTTTGCCAAAGAACTTTGGCCTCATAGCAAGAAGTTAGGCGCTTAAAGTCCATTGTTCCAACAACCTGTCAGGGACCGATCCGGAACATTATTATTTTATGACATGCGCATTACTACCAGTTTGTGAACTGTTGCGGACTTGTCAGAAACTGCTTGTTGGAACAAACCTATTATGGGTAGAAGCTCATATTTTGTTGTTATTTCGACAGGTAGATGTGGTATATTAATCAGATACTCTTTTAAATCCTGGTCAATCATTTCAATACAAAATTCTTCGAGGTTTATGGAACCATATAAAAACCTGTCACATGTGTGTGCCCCTGCTAACAAAAGCGTAGTATCTGCCATATATTTTCTACACTTATTATGGGCTACTTCATCACACATTTCATTTGCAAACTCCAAGATATCGTGGGCCATATCTCTTAACTTGAATCCCAACCAAAAAACATAGGTGTATCTACATTCGTCAGTTATTATATCGCCCAGCATCTTTAATTACAAAGAAAAATATGACTGTACTTTACAATGTGCAAGATATGAGCAGATATATAATAATAATTTTTAACTATGATACACTAAATAAAAATAGGAAAAAATTATTCCAAAATACCAAAAGTTAATACTGCTCTAGAACTATGGCTGTTATTAGGAAATATACGGTTACTCTGCCCCAAATAGGTTAATGTGTATTTGCCATTCGAAGCATTTATTGTTGAAACAATATCATGGGACATATTGTCAGATACACGACTCGGCAAAAATACTTTAAATGTTTCCCTATTAAGTCGATCAAATAGCGTAACAAGAACTGTTTTACCAAATTGTGTATTCATAGGAGCCATTTTTTTAATTATGTAAACAACCCCAACATTTAAATCAGATAATTTTTTACGATTAAAAATTTCGTCTTGGTTATTAATCATATTATTGATATTTTCTAAAACTTCTTTGGTAACGTTCATAGTTAAAAATATATTATTATTTATCAAAAAAATAATACCTTGAAACAACACTTGCACAAATCACGTAACAGACAACAAATTTATATAACTGCACAGATGCTTGGTAGATTATGTCTTCCATTGAATAAAAACCTGCTTATATAATAATCGATTACACCCCACACCACTATTTTACATGACCAAGACAAGGCCAAAAACATGTAAAAATCAAGGTTGAGTAACACATGTCCTATCAAAATGAAGGTCAAGTCGTTTTGTTACTTTTCTTTGGGTACTAGTTTCAATCTCTATACTGTAAAAAAACACAACCCTTTTTTTATAACTCAGGACAATCAGTAATAATAAAAAAACACCTGCTGCTTTCTGATTAAATCCACAAATATATTTATTTCTCACGGCATACAAACTACCCGAATTATTGCTTGTGGGAAAGAAACAAAGAATGCTGTTAAATAATCCACACCTCTAATGATAAAAATAAAACCTTTTCACAGCATAAAAAAATATTTTTTTTTTTAATTTTAATGCATATTTAATAGAAAGAACAATATAATTAAATATAGCTTCTTAAGATACCTGCAAACCCCAAGGACATAAAAGAAACCATTTATCTGGGCCCGCCTAAAAATCCCTCTATTGTGCAAACAAAAGATAAAAGATGTTTTGATTTTCTAAGATTATATCCCATACTTTTAAAAAGTCAATCAATTTTAATTTTTATTTAACACAAAATATGCCGTTTCAAAAAACATATTCTTAATTTGTAACTATTTTAAAAATACAACCCTTTCTACACCTCATTTTTTTCTTCTTAAATTTTAATACATTTCAAAACACATGTTAAAATCAAACCCTTTATATAGACTAATATATTCAGTAATAAAAAAAAACACCTGTGGTTTTTCTCATTAAATCACTTCTCGAGAGACATTTTTAAGACCTACCTAAATAAGCAAAAGGGTGCAATAAATTTAATTAATGTACACCTGTTTAATTTATGTTAATTAGGTCGTTAACGGTGCTTGGGTGCAGCGCGTTCACATTATTACCCTACTGTAATGTGTTGATAGGGGTTTTAAAAGACATTTCTAGACATCAGATAACTGGCGTATTTTAGGGTTTATGAGAATTCTTAAATGCCAAAGACAACTAACCAGTTATAAGTAATGTTTAAATGATTAAAATTATGAATTAAAAAAAAAAATAGTTGGTACGCCTATTTGTTAAACTTTCTTACCTGTTATCTAGGGCAATAATAATTAGGCGTATGTTCATACGCCAAAAATTTTACCTTTATTTATGTTATAACAAACAGGCGAATGTACATACGCCTCTTTGTTAAACTGAATAGCTGAAAGTACGTTGTTACGCCAAAATATTTTGCCATTTTTCTCAAGAAGTATTAAGCTTACAGGTACGCCTATCTGTGAAAACATGTTTGGTTGTCATTGCAATCTACAAGAATACTTTCAATATCAGCATATATATTACAAAAGGAACAGTTGTCCCATTTTTGATATTTTTAAAATTTAAAATGTTATTGGATGCATTAGGAAGAATTATTTTGGAATCATTTAATACTTTGCAATCTGCTAAATGTCTATTTAGAAAAAAGGAGGATGTAAAATGGTTAAGACACCTCTCACAATACAATTTTCCATTTTTTACATTACCCACTTGACTATTTAATAAACGATATATATTTTTAATATATGCAAAATGAAAGTAGGGTTGACTATCAGTATAATCCCCATGGTTAATAGTATCACCATTTGATATCATTAATAAATTAATAAGAGGGTTAAAATCATTTTTACTTAATGCCAACGGTACAATATCCTTTCCATCACTTATAATAAAAACATTTATTGATAAACTATTTAGCATTTCAAATTTTGGAATATCTTTTAAAGCAATCGGAAATTGAATGCTGTCAAGTTTTAAAATATTACGAAAATTTGGGTACGAAGATATTCGATTAGGGTTTTTACCAGCTGGAGCTGGATATAAGGCAGCCATAACAGAATACAAAAAGCAAAATGGATCGTTATTTTTTACATTAATGACACTTTTAGTTTTTTGAATAAATGAAGGTAAAGAAACATACGTAGAAATACTACCTCTAACAGGATTGTATCTATTAATATTTACTTTTAAATATAAAATATTGTACAAACTCCAACCAGAATCACGTTCTTGAAAGTCCTCTAACTTATTTAAAATCTTACTTAAAACGTTTTGCTTATACCACAATTCCAAATTAGTACCGTTATCAATTACGTCATTTTGGGTAGAGAAATACTTAAAAGCAGTTTCGTTACTTTGAGGTTTTATAAAAGTTCCAGCAAAAGAAACATTAACTTTTAACATTGATGTCTGTACTTCTTTTTAATTTTAACAGAAAAACTCCTAAAGCATTTTCGTAAAATTCGGATGGATCTTTAATACTTAAATTTGAAATAATTCCTGTTTTTATTCTACCCTGAAAACAAGAGTCAACGTCTTGCCACATTAATTGTTTATTTTTAATTTTAAAATTATTTGATTTAAGCTTAAAATTAATTAAATTTTTTTTAAATAGTTAAATTTGATTCAATTTTGGAGTAATTCTTTATGTGTTTACTTTTGGATTTTATACCTTTTTATATAAGTAACATATTTATATTCGCAGTACCAACTAGTCTCTTAAAATCGCCATAGGTTATAATTTCTTCTTCAGAAATATTTTCTGTAATTCTATTGCTGTTCTTTCCTAAACATTTAGAGTAATCAATTGCCGAAGGGTTCCATGGATATAGCCCAGTTGCTTTAAAACCATTGGTTATACATGCTGACTTTAACGTACTAATAGCCGTATTTAATATTATTGCAAAGTTTTCCTTCGTAACTATAGAATTTGGATTTTCCCTTCTGAAGTTTAGAACGGCTCTATTCCATCCAATTTTCAAGGGTTTAAAAGCCGCAACATCTGCTGGTTGCATAAGTCTCGTCGCGTTTGGATACAGCGCCACTAATATTATGTTTAACTTTAAACACAATTCTGTAGTTTGGAGAGTTAAATGGGTTTTATGCCCGTCGACAAATAATATTATGGGAAATTTAGTATTTTTAGCCAGTAAATGTTTGTAAAAGACGTTTCCTATATATTCATAAAAAGTCTCATTTTTCATCCAACCTGAGTCGCTGCAACCGATTCCCCACCCCGCAGGTACAGACTTTGCAACATCTGACGGTAATCTTTTATATGGATAAATTACCATTGGCGGTGTTATGTCGCCAGATGCTGCAAATGTAAACATTACTGTTAAATTAGCTTTCGAGTGATGTTCAATCTCGTACACATTTTTGCTTCCCCTTACAGCTAAAACTCTCTTGTTTTTCGGACATAAAAGGAAACATGTCTCATCACCGTTGAAAATACGTGACGGATCTTGAAGAATGTCACTATAACCTTTTTGATTCAAATAATTTTCCACTCCACTAAACCATTTTCGAATGTCATTTTCAGAAATGTTGGAGCTTGCCGCAGTAATAGCTTCTGGAGTCCTTAGCGCTAATTCTGGATTTCGTTTTAAAAAGGACCTGTACCATCCCCTTCCCGGCATATTGTGTGCAAATGGATTCTCGCGGGGATTAGCATCCAAAAATCCTTTGACCGACTCCTGGATATCTTCTACTCTCAGTGGAAAGCCTTTTTTCTGACATGAAAAAACCCAGTCCTTAAGTCGATTCTCCTCCTCAAATGACAGAATGGGGTTTGGTCCACGAGTGGTTTTATTTCGAAACTTGTTACTCCCCTAAATTGTAGAGTAGCTCGAGGAACATTGAACTGCGTGGCGGCTTTTCTTTGACTCATACCATTGTCAACTGCTTCAAGAGCTTTATGTATATCAGATTCCGTGTATTTATTATTGTGCACGTGCGTTTGACCTTTTTTGCGTTAGGCATTCTGAATCTGAAACAATAGACTTGTGGATAAACGAAAGAAAGGCAATATTGCTTCAAAAATGTCAAGAGTATAGATATTGGCCACCCTAAAAGACAGTTATTGGCCACCGGCCAACTATTGGTCAAACGCGTAAAAGTACCAAAAAACACTAAAAATAGGTAAAGCGTTGTGCAAAACAGTTAAAAAACATAAAGTTTCAGAAAAATAATATATCTAGCTATGTACCAGTTATTGGTCATGCCGGCCAATAACTGTGCAGGGACAAATTATCGTTACAGTTATTAGCCACACAAAATTACCGCCAAAAATTCTAACCTAGCAATTAAAACATTTAGATAAGTGTGAAATAATACAATAAGATGCCCTAAAACAAACATTTGTTATGATACAATAAAAAACTAAAGCATAACTACTTACCATAAAGACACCGATTCTTAAGGCTCGTGTACACTGGCAATAATATTGCGACATTTATTGCTACATATACTTGCACGACTGTTTACACTAGGGGAATTTTATCGGGCAAATTATGCTAGCAAATAATTGCGAGAGAAAATGTCACAAATTTTTGCGTGAAATATGTCTTGCCTGTTTACACCTCTGAGAGTTCACTAGATAGTTGAATTATTTTTCAGTCGCATGTATGTGTGTTTGAGGCATTTTTTTTCGAAAATGTCGGTTCAACAAACTAAATATGCTGCTGCATACATAGTTTTACATTTGTTGGAAAAAAGTAAGAAGAAAAAAAGGATATGGACCAGACAATGGGTATTAAGAAGATGTAATCTCGGAGTTCACAACACATTGTTGTCCGAACTGAGAATAGAAGACCCTTCGCAACTTGATAATTTTTTGCGTATGTCAAGAGCTGATTTTGATTATCTTTTAAAATTAGTTGGGCCAAGCATTAGTAAACGTGACACACAGATGCGTTGTGCTATTACGGCTAGTGAGCGACTTTGTTTGACTTTGAGATTTTTAGCAACAGGTAAATAATAAAGCATATCGATATAGTATTAAATTTATAAAAATATATTTTTATTACATGATGGGATCATTGATCAACAACGAATATATTTTTAATAATAAAGTAGGTAGTAGTAGGTGTACTTATATAATTTATAACTTTTGTAGGTGATTCGTATCATTCATTGATGTACTTGTTCCGCATCCCTGTATGTACCATTGCGACAATTGTTCCTGAGTGCTGTCGAATGTTGTTTGATGTTCTGAAAAAGGAATATTTACAGGTAAACCATTTTCACTAATAATTATAGATATTAAGTATACCTGTCATGCTTTCTTCATGTGTACTTGGTATATATGATGAATAATAAGATGCAGCTGATGAAGGTCTAGACGATGATCGTGAAGAATTCACACTTGTTGAGGCAGAAGAATGGTCAAGTTCAGAAAATTTAAGTATTTCACGCTGAATGCTCAATTTCAGTTGACGTTTATAATCAGCAGATTGTAAATTTCTCATTTCGCTAGCGACGAAATCTCCAAAAATTTGGTACTCATCTACTGGCTTCGATAACATGTTCGCCGCCTTTTGAATATAACATCGTTTTCCGTTTCATTCCTCTTACTCTGTCTTTGCTTTTTCTTCTGTGAGTGAACACTTTGTTCAGCATCGTACAGTTCTTCATCATTATTTAACTTCTCATTTCCTTCAGCTGACATTTCCGTCTCTAGTACCTAGAACAAACACATATTGTTTCTTATTTTCAGACTCCATCTTCACCGGAGGAATGGCTACAGCATTCAAAGTTATTTGAAGACCTCTGGAATTTCCCACATTGTGTGGGAGCCTTGGACAGGAAGCACATATCTATAAAGGCCCCACCTAATAGCGGGAGCTATTTTTATAATTATAAAGGATACAATAGTATTGTACTCATGGCATTAGCTGATGCCACGTATAAATTTCTGTATGTTGACATAGGATGCAATGGACGAGTATCAGATGGGGGAGTATTCAATAATTGTGCTTTGTCAGTTTCCCTAGCAAATAATGCCCTTAACTTTCCACAAGCAAAACCTTTACCGGGACGCGAAAAACCAGTACCATATGTAATAGTAGCGGATGATGCATTCGCAATGAAACCCTATTTATTAAAACCATACCCATTCAGAGGGCAACCTGCACCTAACCGGGTATTTAGTTACAGGCTCTCAAGGGCAAGAAGAGTAATAGAGAACGTATTTGGGCTCATTGCTAACCGCTTTCGTATCTTACGGAAGCCTATAGAACTTGGACCAGAAAAAGTACTTGTATTGTGTCAGCAATATGTGTCCTACATAACTTTCTAATGAGCCGAAAAAGTCAATTTTATGCTCCAAAAGGTATTTTTGATTCTGATGAACAGGTCGCATCATGGCGCAGTGTTGGAATGCCAGAATCAAACTTATTACCTTTAGAACATGGAACAGCACATAATTTTGGTGTAAACTCGAAAGATGTCAGAGATGAATTCAGAGATTACTTTGTCTCACCAGAGGGAGAAGTGCCCTGGCAGTATGCGCATATTTAGAAAATAGTTGAATTATACAGGGTGTCCGGGAAAATGTGGGAAATCTCTCGCACACGTATGGAACAGATGAAAATAACACGACAAGTTCCTATAAAATTTTTCCGTTTAATCCCCCTGCGGAGATATGATCCCCTAAAGGGGGCAGCTAGAAATCGATATTTCGTGAATAACTTTCAAAGCGCTCTGTATAATTTGATAATATTTTAGTACGATGCATATTAGTAAAGACCTCTTAAAATAGTGCCCTTGAAACTTATGTCGCTTCTTTAGTTTGCCAGGGACGGACTAGTTTTCGCACATTATTGATAATATTTTTTACGCCCTGTATGGTGAAGACACAAAAAATATGTTTTTGGGTAGTTTAAACCTTTTGCTAAAAAAAGGTACTATTGTTTGACATCGATAAAATGAGCCGTTTTCGAGTAACTAACAACATTTGCAACAAATTCCTGACCTGCTACGAGAGGACTTCAATACTAAATCAAAAATTACAAATTACATCGAAAATAAAATATTGTATTATTAAACAAAAATAAACTCTTATTGTTAAAATAATTTTTTACTCGAAAACGGCTCATTTTATCGATGTCAAACAATAGTAGCTTTTTTAGCAAAAGGTTTAAACTACCCAAAACATATTTTTTGTGTCTTCACCATACAGGGCGTAAAAATATTATCAATAATGTGCGAAAACTAGTCCGTCCCTGGCAAACTAAAGAAGCGACATAAGTTTCAAGGGCACTATTTTAAGAGGTATTTACTAGTATGCATCGTACTAAAATATTATCAAATTATACAGAGCGCTTTAAAAGTTATTCACGAAAAATCGATTTCTAGCTGTCCCCTTTAGGGGATCATATCTCCGCAGGGGGCTTAAACGGAAAAATTTTATAGAAACTTGTCGTGTTATTTTCATCTGTTCCATACGTGTGCGAGAGATTTCCACATTTTCCCGGACACCCTGTATACTTAGTTTTTTAATAAATTAATATGATACCTACTTACCAAATTATCAGTTGTTTTACGATCCGAATGATCACAATTAATAAATTTTAGAGCATTAAAAAACTCCCAGGTAATTTCATATGCGTCGTCAGCTCCATCGCTACTTTTCTTTGTTTTCATTCGTCTGATTTCCTGATGAAATTGCGTTCGCAAATTATGCAATTTTCTCGAAATTTCACTTTTAACCGTACTAAACTTTTCCGCTAACATTTTTAAAGCATTTTGTTTCTTGATCCTATTCCTATAAATATTACTTTTAACGTCCCATAATTCTGGGTACATTTCCCATTCTGTTATCAATAAAAATGTTTCGTCTTTTGTCCAAGATCTTTTTGACGCCATTTCAGATCTCTCGCAGAATATTCCAACACGTTTGGAATAAATCCTTGATGTCAGAGAGAGCAGCCGATTTCGCGAAATAACGTGTTTAGACTGGCAATATTCTTACTTGCCGAGATCACCGGACGAAACCAAAAGTAATTTCGCAATTTTGGTCTCGCGAATGTTTACACGGGCGCCGACATCTGCTCTCGCAATAAATGTCGCAATATTATTGCCAGTGTACACGAGCCTTTAAGAATTTCGTAGTATTTCACTATGAACTGAAGAAGTCTAGAGCGCACAAAATGACACCTGCTACAACTTTTGTATGTTCCTGACTGGAAATGTCGTGGTTGGAGAGAAGCTAAAGCAATGTTGCCGGACTTTAATATAAAACGTGGTGATTCGGTTTTACCTCCAGAACTCTTAATAATTTAGAATTAATCTTAAAGTGGCCAATAACTAGTACCTGGCCAATAACTTTTTTCATTTTGTTCTTTTTGGAGCCATCCTAAACGTTCAAAGTCTAAATGTATAATACCATGCCAGCGCTAAATGTATATGTATTTATCAAAACCATAGCGATACCGACCATCATCAAGATTATTGTCCTTGAAAATAGATAAAAATCCAAATGGTGTTCTCCAACAATGGGAACAAATATTTTTAAAATTTTCAAATGACATATCAGTACCAACATGATCGGTGTAAATATGTTTAAGATTCATATCATCTTGTTTGAATAATACTAACACATTGGCATTATCTCTTATTAAATGTTTAGGTATTTTGGCATAGGTTTGACAAAGATAGAAACAGTCTATATTATTATGACGTCCCATACTAAAATATTCTCTAATAACAGCTTGTTTACTACAAGCTACATCATCAAAAATAAAAATTGAGTTCGATTTTGCTTCTGATGGTAATATAATTTCTTCATCATTACTATATGCATAATAGCCTACACCTTTAATAGGTATTAAGAGTTTTTCTAAATACTCGTATTTAGGTTGGTATAATGATTTTGAATACAAATAGACATTTGTTTTTCCACAATTTGATGGACCAGTAATAATACCTCGGATTGTTGATGGTAACAAAACACTGTGTTTAATACTCTTTTGTGTATTTATATCATGCTTACTAATAGGTAAGGTTGTTTTTTGTTTAATAATCTTCTTCATAGTAGTGCTACACTGAAAATAAACATAAAAGGGTATAATTCTGTTTTATATATTTAGTAGAAATTTAGTTCTGTCGGACAAACATGAAATATTATCTGTATCACACTGATATTAAAACCGGAGACGGTATTGTAAATCCTGTTATTAATAAGCTACCATTTGAGTTACATTTACCCGGTTACAATTTCTGTGGACCTGGAACCAAACTACAGAAACGTTTAGAACGTGATGTTGGGATTAATCCTCTAGACGAAGCATGTCAAGAGCATGACATTGCATATGCCAATAACAATGTGTTGTCCAATCGTCATCATGCAGATCAAATTTTACTTAAAAAAGCTCTAAGTCGAACTCGAGCTGCTGATGCCACATAAAAGGAAAAATTAGCGGCTGCAGGTGTTACTGCCGCCATGCATGGTAAAATTAAGCTGGGGATGGGTAATAAATATAAAACGATGAATGAACCAAAACTAAATCAGTCTTCAATCAACATGACAACTAACAACGTGATTATTAATAAAACTGTGTCTGTTATGCAAAAGACAATTAAATTAATGAATGAGTATTCAAAAAAGTTGAGTCTTTACTAAA